>OV651823.1:10699844-10932344 GCA_927349885.1 Psylliodes chrysocephalus | reverse complement strand
AAAAAGTTCCAAAATTTAGTCTAATTCAATAGAATCATTTAAACATGACCAGTCAATTTGCTCATAGAATGTATTTAATTTATTAAAGTTGGTATTACAAAATTGATAAACTTTTACGTCAATTCAACCTTTTAGAGGACTTGTGTGGATTAATCCAAGATATATTTCCAAAGTTAGATGGTAACGGAAAATCAAAAGGCACCAAAGGATTAAAACATTCAGAAGAAATTATTTCAAGGATATCGTCAGTAAATATTAAATCAAGAATGTTATCTTGAAAATTAGGAACGAAATTGATTTGCTGGAGTTCAAGAAAAAACATTTAACCACTAGGATTCATTAAATAAACACCAGTGCATCGTAGGAACTAAATTAACTACAAGTCACTATTTATTGCCCTTCTACATTTTGATTAACTAATTTTTAAGAGACTTGAAAGATTCTTCGTTTTACTCTGTTATAGATATTTCTATTTGATTTAAAGTAGGGATTTTCTTTTTGTCAAAGAAATATAACTTCCAATCCGTTAGAGTTGAATCGGCTCCGAGAGAAAATGCGAGAAAATCTGGTCGCGATTATTTACTTTTATTGCTTTTTAAGGTATAAATCGTTCCTGTTTACCGAATTTACTCGTCTAAGGAATTCGTTAATGCTGCTCCGCGTAAATCTTTCCTCGAGGAGAAAAAAAAACATAAATATAAATTTTAAAGGATCTATTTCGTAATCTCTTTGAGAAAATTTAAATGGCGCGGTGAACTTACGTCTTTCTGCTTCTACAAAGATCATCCTCATGAAATATAATGTACTACAGAGTAACAAAAATTTAAATTCATACACAACTCTTTTGCTGCTCACAAAATCAAAAAAAAAAAACATTTCATCTTAAAAATATTTTCCTGTTTAGTTTTAAGCTTAGTAGTACAAGTAGTAGAGAACATAAATCGTTTGTCCTCCCTAAGAATTTAACTGTTCAAGTGATAAACAGTGCAACAAAAATTTTGAAATTTTGACTGTTTATAGTGTATAACATTTGGAGAAATTCGCATAACAACCTAAATTGTAAATATAATCCTTATCGAAATCTCATTAGTAGAATATAAAAAACTGGATTTATCTGCATAGGTATAAACATACCTATTCATATGTATAAAGAGAACCAGTGGCGGAGAAAACTTCTAAATCCTTTAAATTCGAGAGAACTCCCAAGAAACTATACAAGAACTAATAAATAAAACTAAAGAAATTGTTACAACACAGTTAAACATTGAACTAGATAAATTTGACGTAACTAATATACACCGTTTGGGAAAAAACAAGAAGCGACGAGACCAGTTTTATTAAAAGTTCATTCATACTTTAAAAAACGAGAAATATTTCAGAATTCAAAAAAACTTAAAAATACTGGCATTTATATATCTGAAGATCTTATTCCAAAAGACTTATACAAAAAACTGATACAATTTATGAAGAACGCAAGAGAACAGAAAAAGAAAGCCACCATAAAAGGAAATAAAGTATTGATAGATACTGTTAAATCTAATTTAAAATTTACGACAACAACCGCTGATATAGGTGACATTAAAAGTTTAGAAATTCAAATACTAAAATAGAGGTCACAACTATATACAGGTCACCCAGTACTTCTCCCTATATCTTTAATGCGTACCTCCTAAATTATTTAAATCAGTTGGTTAAAAGTGATATTAACATAATCACAAGCTATATAAATAAGAATCTCTTAGATAATGTTGACTATATTGAAGAGTACAAAAATATATTATGCTACCATGGTTTCATATCATATGTCAATGAGTATTCAAGATTACCTAGTCGAACATGTCTAGACCATACCGTATCCCATTGGTAAATGAGGATGCCTATCTATCCATCTCTCTCCATTTAACTTTTCGGATTCTCTGCAAATCAAAATAATTTCAGTATAAATAATAATAGCAAATCTTACAATTTTAAAAAAGGAAACTTACTGTTTTTATATAATGAGTTTTTACACACTAATTGGAATTTTTTGGAAAATATTACTGATATTAATGTTGGCGTAGAAACCTTCTATAATAAATTTTATGAAATACTTGATCAATATATTCTAATTTTTAAAAAATTCAAACATAAATATCCAGTCTGGTATACTAGTGAAATCATAAAACTTATTAAAGAAAAAGTTAAGTTCCATAGAAAATTTAAAGCTAGTGGAAATATTGTTTACTACCAAGAATTTGTATTGTATTTACAAAATATTCAGATCCAAGCTATCTGATGAACCGAAGGTCATTTGTTAATAATAAAAAGAAAACTTCTAGAATTCCTGGTAAAATGTTCTATAATGATGAATGGTATGAAAATCCTGATTCGATAGTGACTGCATTTAGTACATTCTTTGAAAGTGTCTATTCTTTGCCAGAAGATAGTGAAAACTTGAATGTATAACTAAACTATGATCCTAATCTGCTATTAAATATTAGTAGTGAAGCAATAACGGAAAAAGAAATCCTAGATGCTGGTAAAAAATTAAAAAATAAATTCACCTCGGGTTCAGACAAAATACCTTCTTTTCTCTTAAACGATTGCTTAATAGTATTAATATATCCGTTACAAACTCTTTTTAATCTAATCATTAAAACTTCAGTCTTTCCAGATGTTTGGAAAGTAGGTAAAATCTGTCCCATATATAAATCTCAAGATCGCGCTGCTATAAACAATAATTGTAGGCCAATATCCATTCTTAATAACGCTGCAAAACTTTTAGAGGTCATCTTGTATAACCATATCTATCTGCTAAAAATCTTATATCTGTATATCAACATGACTTCTCATTCAACTGTTAGTAATTTGGCAGTTTTTAGTCAATAACTCTGTGAATCATTAGATAGTAGAGGACAGGTTGCTGCAGTATATACCGATTTCTCTAAGGCCTTCGATAAAATCAGTCAATTATTATTATTATTATTATTTCTAGGTACAAAATAAATCAAACCCAAATTCAGAATATATAGGAATGAAATCTTTAATTTTTAGGCACTATATTACTGATCATAGTCTATAGGACTAGGGTTAATATTTAAAATAGAAAAGAGAAATATATAAACTATAAGAAACTAAAACTAGATTTGGCATGAATTATATCATGGGAAAATAATATATGTTTACATTTTATTTCCAAATTAAAATATTATATAATTTAAAATATAAATACATTTAAAATAACAGATTAAATTGTTTGTAAAAAAAGTGGATAACATCGGGACTATTAAAATCAATTAAAGAAAAAGAAAAACTTTATGAATTATCTCTAAAATTTCCTCAAAATATGAAATTATTTCGAATACACCTTCACGCTGAAAGAAAAAGATAAGGTTATGTTATTTTAAAAATTTTTAAACTGTTTGTAATCGTCCCCTTGTGTTTTTTTTTATTTTAAATTTTGACTGCACCGGAAAATGGTAAATAATTTCAGAAACATATGTAGTGCTAAACGATTGAAAATAAAAACAACCGATTAAACCAAGGAATTTTTTATTTATATATATACCTATATATTATTATATTATTATTATTATTACCAAAGTAAATTTATTTTTAAATTAATTCATGAGTTTGTCCCATAATTCAGTATTTTATTTTTATAGTTGTTTCCATTTTGATATTAAGCATATCTATACTATTACCTATATTATTAAAAGAAAAAAACATTGTAGAAAATAAATAATGTACTTATACCGATCCTTTATCCAGCATCACATTCGATTTAAATGTAGGTCATATATATTCTCAAGTTAAATCGCTAAAATGCGGAAATTGTCCATGCAGAATATCAATATCGTGCATCTCCCTGGTTCGAAGATAAAGCACAGGTCAGTGAAACCGACTGAAGAGATATAAACGTTGTACTCAAATGGAATTATAAAAGTTCAAGTTCATTTGGGGATTCGAAAAAGGTGATCTAACGCAGAGTAATGTCATTGGAATACGAGAAACTAAAAAAATAATCCGCAGACTGCGCCAGTTGACTACGCTTTTAGAATATTTTATTGCCACTTCAAATTTTTAGGTTTATAATCAGGATATATTCGATAAAAACCGGGGTGGAATTTTAAAGGAAGTTAATATGGGAGTTTTAGAATTATTTATATTTTTCATTAGAATTTTGACATCTAGGGAATTTGATTTTGGCTGAGATTGTTTTATGTTTAGTTCATTTTTCTATCTTAGTAACAGCGTGTGTTTATTTATATATTAAATAAGATTTTGTGCTAATTTTGAGTTTGATTTAAAAAAAATAGTTCGTAAGTCAATTAGATTTAATAATGATAATTCTAGACTTAGTGGGTGTAAGTCAACTTTTTTAATTTATTTACTTTGTAAATTAAAATTTTGCGATGTTTTATTTATTGAAAATCCTGAAAATTTACCATTAGATTTTTCTTAAGGTGTCGACTACTGGTATCTTTACCTTACTATAATCATTTGAAATTATGAATTTTTTTAAAAATATTGATTTCAGTCGCAATTTGAATCCCGGCCTTTTACTTTTTTTTAATAGCAAAGAATTTTTACTTAAGTAGCTTTTAGATTTACGATTTAATAAAAATATTATTGTGATTCAACTTGTTTAAAATAAATTATGATTATTAACGTATGCATTAATTATTTAAAGGAAAGCAATTTTAAACATCTAAGAGAATAGTCATAATATAATTATCCTAAAATTATTTATTAATCATTAACATTAATAAAAAAAATTATTTATTCATATTATTTTTTTTTGTTTCATCAATTATACAGGGTGTCCCGAAATTAGACGGTCATATTTTAACAGCGTAATCTACATTCTAAAATAGGAGTAAAAGTTCATATAAACATAGGTCCGAAAATGTTTCTTTTCCGAGATAGAGGGTGTTAAAAGTGAAGTCCTGATGACACACTTTTGTAAATATTTTCTAAACGTTTAACTAAATGAAATTTGGTACAAATGCTTACTTTTTTACGCTCTATTTAATGGACTAAACCCCAGTTTTTGATCATCTTCATAGGTGGGTAGATTAGGGGGGGCTTAGGGTAAAATTGCCCTAAGTTTTTTTTATTGACAGTTTTTAACATTTTTGACTATAAAATTTGGAAAACCAATGTTTTCTTTATAATAAAGCTACTGTTGTTGCATCTCGCTAGGACGCGCCATTTTCAAGAGAAAAGCATTTGAAAATTTCATGATAAGTTATTCGAAAGTGTAAACAATAAATAGTATGCCTGCGGAATCAAAAATTTAATTTTTTTTTACTTTGGAAAACCGGTGACTAAAGGAAATTTTAGAAAATATTTACAAAAATGTGCCATCAGGACTTTACTTGGTATTTTAGGATGTAGATTACGCTGTTAAAATATGACCGTGTAATTTCGGGACACCCTGTATGTTGTTGAAATTTTTTTTTAGCAAAATCATTATAAATTTAATATTATGGAGCTATTAAATCCATTATTGAATCAATAAATAAAATTAGCAAAGAATACAAAAAATTTACTGAAAATTTGACAGCAAATATGTCTTGAGGTTCATTCCTAGTATGTAATGAGCCATTTACGAGACCCCCCCACCACTCCACTTTTTACCAGCCGTTTTTCGACGTTTACCAACGATTTTCAACGTTTTTAGCGCTTTTGATTTTATTTTAAATCTTATAACTATAATAAAAACGTCGAAAAACGGCTGGTAAAAAGTGGAGTGGTGGGGGGGGGGGTTCCCAAGTCACCCATTACCTGTTATTATTAAAATTATTATTGTATTATCATATTTAATATTGGTAAGCTTTATAACTGTTAATTATTTATTTAACATACTATTTAAGCATTTGAGACAAAGATAATTTTTACTAAAACATGTTACCGGTATAATTTTAAACAGTTTAAAAAGAATTATCCTGTTACCATGCATCGTAAAACATTCATATCAAATTTACGACACGGTAAATACGTAAGTAGATACATAAAGGCAAAAAACAAACCAACTGATTTCAAATTGTTTGATTTGGATCCTTTTCGGGATGCGGGTATAAGCTGTATTATTCTTTATTTAAGCTTTCTTTATCTACTATTGATTTTACATAATCTCCTCACCCGCAGCCCTTATACCTTTTACCTCTGAGGTATAAAAGAATTTCTGCAACGTAGGTTTTAAAATTGTAAAAGTTTTAAATGCTTAACAGAAATACGTATAGCTCTGGAAAAAGTACAACATTTTTCACTTATATAATAATATATCTAACCTTCAATAAGGCCATGCATTTTCATAGTGATTTGCAGAAGTAAATAAACACTATAAAAATAAAGTATTCGTTAAAAGGAAATCGAATAATTATAAATTGGACGTTATTATACGCCCTTATTTAGACAGATGCACTTAATTGTAATCTTACTTGTGCTTAAAAAAAAAATCATTATAGCTCGTTAACTTGCTACAACTGAATATTAAATTATAAAACGTTAAAAATCGAGTAAAGTGTACCTGCCTGTAAGGGCGTTTGGTTTAAACAGGGTACCAGACGTGAACTGAACCATTTTTGTACCCCATTCGTTCTTTTTCTGGAAAACGAAATTTCAAAGAAAACCATAAAGGAAAATAAATTCTTTGCAAATAAAGCAAAAGAAAAAAAAACAATTCAATTCTAAAGTAACTTTATAAATAATCATGGCAGTCTGAATCCTCTGAACTAGAGTCATCATTTGGTTGAATTATGATGGGTTGTAAAGAGGGTAATACTACATACTCATCTTCTTCTTTGATAACATGTTCAACACAGTTTTTCCAAAGCTCTTGGCGGTCTGCTGCTAGAACTTTCTTTACGAGTTCTACAACTTCTTTACTCAGTTCTGGAGACTGATTACATTTTCGTAATTCTGATTTTAAGTTTGCCAATATTAACTCTATAGGGTTAAATATGCAATAGTAAGGAGGTAGTCTGAGAAGAGTTTGCACAGCTTGTCAATATAATACATTTTTTCTAACTTTATACCTTTAATAACAGTAAGCAATTCTTTGTTTGTTGGTCCTTTTTTACTATCACTGGCAGGAATAGGAATATTTTTTTCAGACATAAAAGCTAAAATTTGAGCTTTTTTACTGCTACTATTTGGTATTTTAAGGAGTTGCCGCGAGTGGTAGGATGCGTTGTTCATAACGATTACTGAATGTGGTGGAATGTAAGGTAAAAGCTGTTCATTAAACCGTTTTTCAAATAATTTTGCTGTCATATGTTCATGATAATCAGCTGCACAGTTTTTAATTTGTTTAGCAGATAATAATAAAGCATTGCGCACGAAACCGTCTTTGCTTCCAGCGTGTACTATTATAATGCGTTTCCCTTTAGAACATGGCCCATTCAAACAGCAATTTTTACTACTGCCAACCCAACCGAAATTTACTACATCGTGACTGTCAAACCATGTTTCATCTAGATAAATTATGTGTCTATTAGAACTTTTGTAGCCTTTTATCTGACACAAATAATCTTGTCGCCATTGAACTATCCTTGACGATTCGGTGATTGCCATCTGTTTATTCAATTTTTTGTGTTTAAAACCACATGCTGACAAAACTTAACGCAATGTTTCCAAACTGGTATAAGTGTATCCTGGAAAATCTACCACCTTTTGCTGTATTACTTCCAATGTCGGAACCCTGTTCTCCTTATATAAACTATAAATTGTCCTTCGTATAAAATCTTGGGTAGCTCTGTCAACTGATTTCAGTTTTTCTTTACATGTTTTTCGGTTTTATGAATAATACACAGCAACCCCTTTCGTGACTACCGGATAAACGGAAAATGTATTTACTTTAGTTAATTCAGCAATTGTTATTATGAACGCATTATCAGACTGCTGAATATTTTCCTTTTTTAAACATTCGAATATATCTAAAATAACTTGTTGTGTTTGTATATCTAAATCCTTATCGTTAAAGTCATACCTGTCTTTAATCTCACTACACTGTGTAATTTCATTTTCTTCATTCGCCCATGGTCTAAAGAACGCCATATTTATATTTATTAAAACAAATTTAAATTAAACCAACCACACATACAAAACACACCGCACGACAGTACTCCACTGATATCGCAGACTGTCTTCCAGGAATATTTTCGAACACCTGCCTTCCGTAAACCTTCGGCCAATACAGTGCATTTAAGTTTACGATTCGATGTTTTCATTGGTAAACAACTGATGGTTCGTTTAATATTTACCGCTTTGTATAAGGGGAGTAAACATTATTTTTCGTTTCTTAATTTGGCATGAGTACCGTGCGTATATATTAAATATTGATGATTCCCCACATAACTGTGTTCTGCAATTGATAATGGAAAGACTATAACTATTATTATCCAGAGACATATTTACATTATTCTAATCACACCTTCTTCAATTCATTTTGAAGTAGCCACATTCAAATGTTTTGATTCTAGGTTGACCTCTAGGAATTTTCTTTAAAACTAAACATATTTAAATGTTGTCTTTCCGTTACATCCCGTACAACCAACACAGAAAAATAATGAAACCCATCATATTTATATTAAAATTACATAGATTTTTATGAAAATATTATCTGGTATATCACGTGACATAGTGGAAAGTTACAAAGTTAAAATTATTTTTAAGTACCTATTTTCTTTTAACGATTTTGTTAAAAAAATTGCAAAATTATCCGGATAAACAGTTTTCGAGATATGACCGGACGCCGCCTTAAGGATTGTGATTTTATTATTTTATTGACCATATTTTACTTTAACATTAAAATTCATAATTTCAAATTATTGTATTATTTTTAAAATAGATTTTTTTCTTAACTTCTAAATTATTTTTTAAAATTTAGAAGATTTTCGTCGTTGAGTTGTAGAAAAAATATACTGTACAACTCAAGTAGATTTTTGTATTGCACTCAATCTTATTGTCGCGAAATGGTTTTTAATCGACAATTTTTTTGAATAAACCAGAAACAATGTCATATTTTAGAATCACTATTTATGTCAACCATAGTTACTTAATATTTTGTTTAAAATAAAATTGCTTTTTTAATAAAAATGTTATATAAATTTGACAGTTTTAACCATAAACTCTAAAGCTTAATTTATAACCACCGTAACTTAAGAACTTAACGTAAGAAGTTGAAATATTGAATTTACGTATACTTATTTATAAATGTTCGTAACGTAACTTAAGAACTTAACGTACCGTAGAAAGTTCGCCAACTTCCTAACCTAACCTAACCCGAGACCTAACCTAACCAAAAAATTCTATTATTCCCGATTATTCCCCACACTGTTTCCCAAAATGTTAGATCATCAATATCATCATATATTATTTATTAAGTAGGTTGGAATTTTACACTTATTTATTAGAAATGATTTCTCACGGTTATCAGTCACAGTGTGAGAAATTAAAATCTTTTAAAGTAAGCTATGAGAAAAATATTACTTTGTTTAGCAATTGTAAAAAAAATACTTTATCACACAATAATGTCATGCTTACTGAATACTGATAACCAGTATGGATTAACATGTACAAATTCAAAACAAGCAGGTGCTAAATTCGTGTAAAAACACTGCCGGAACTTGTATGCATATATAGGGTTTATCAAACTTGTCACATATCCCCGGGCATTATTGTACTCACCATTTACCATTTTTGTAGCCTAAAAGAAAACTTTCAAATGCGTCAAGTAATACACGTACATGTAAACTAGAAATAACAGAGATACGAGTATAACCATTCATTCATAAAATATAATATTCACGATGCCAAAATTAATTCGACAATCGATTTGTAGGGTCGCGGCGAGGAGACGAAAGGTGAGGAGTAAGAGAGGGGATGAAGAGAAGAATTTTACGCAGATGCAACTTATTTTTACTTTCCGATCTGTATACAGATAAGGGAAGTATAAAAATCATTATTTTTTCGACCTCGAGTTTTCGACAGATTTTTATGTTTTGGGGTTTCCTGAATCCGTTTTGTCTATTTTCGCGATGATGTTTGTATGTGTGTGTGTCTATATCCACGATAACTCATGAACGGATACAAAGAAAAACACCAAATTTCAAACTTATGCTTTATTCCGGCCTACGGTGAACTGGTGAACTGATTAGATTTTTGGCAGAGTCGGAATATCTGGGGGGGGGGGGTACTTTATAGAAGGTCATTTTTATATTTTATAAAATTTATCTGTTATGTACGTTTGGAGAAGAAAATTCGTCAAATAAAAGTTACTTCTTATATTGTTCTCTATAATTTTTGTTTTTTACAAAATTTTCCTAAAATGGTCCGTATTCGAGAAATTTGACAAAATGTAAAAAAGCTAATTTTTATGAAAATTGATTATTATTATTCCACTCATAATTTCTCTAAAATGGACCATATTCGAGATATTTGAGAAAAAGTGTAAATTTCGAGTTTTAAAGAAAACTCAAAAATTTTAAACTTAAGCTTTATTCCGGCCTGAGGTGAACTGATTAGATTTTGGGCAGAGTCGGAGCATCTGGGGGGGGGGGGGTACTTTATAGAGGGTCATTTTGATATTTTATGGAATATATCTGTTATTTACGTTTAGAGAACAAAATTCTTTAAATAAAAGGAAAAGTATAAAATTTAAATTTTTCAGCATTTTCATTGGCAATGAGTGTATATAGAAAAATGTTTAGATGTATGTGGAAAATGTATATATAAAGTTAACCTCTAAATATTTTCAGAGGTGCTACAGTAGGTTATAAAAAATAAACAAAAAAAACTGTAATAATTAGATAGGAAAGTCATGTGTTGGACACATCAGATCTTCATCAATGAATAAATGTGTAAGCCGCTATGCGTTTATAATAAATAACATAAATATCTATGACGGTGTAAGCTCTGTTGCCACTTCCAACCTAACATGAGTAGGTCTTGGAATTTATTGAAAGTTATTACAGAACCGTCGATTCCAGTTCTCAAATACAATCGACGAATTCATTTTTCAAGATTACATCGCGATGGTTTAACAACCTATTGAGCTGAACGAGTGTAATTCATTGATTCTGAACTAGTTCGCGAAAGAACCAAAACAAGCTAACCTGAACGCAAGCTAGTTGACTGATGATCAGGATTCCCTAGATTTAGGGAGATTTAAGGCCTCGTTTAAGAACCTTTTAAGGAAAAGGGGAATTTATATATTCATTTTAATGTCTAATAATCAAAAATAAATAAAAATTAAAAAATAGATTAGAATGGATAGAGAAGAAAAGAAGAAAGAAAAATGTTATTATGACAGGATTGAGAAATGATACTGAAGATAAAAAGTTACTTAAGGATGCGCCATGAGAAAGAATTACCAGTGAAACAAAATGGTATACACGATATTGATCAGTTTGAATTAATCGGAATTTATCAAAACAATTTCTTTTTTTTTTCAACAAACTTTCCTCGGTTTACCGAATACCACGCGATATGCATTCTGCGTAAGCGGACAAATTAGTACACAGTGGTGGTATTATTGATAAGAATGGAACTTTAGATCCAATTTGGTTAATTTTTTCTACAAAAACCAAAAACTTTGTAATTCAATATTTGGACAACCGTTTGAGCTATGAATATGTCGTTTTCGGCATCAAACTTTTGTCGTTGAACTCCGTAAATTGCATCTTTTATTGCTTCAACCATTATTATAGGTATCAAAACAATAACACAAGTAATCTGAAAACTGTATATAACTGTATATAAGTATATATAAAAAAGATACTAATAACAGTAATTGAATTCTTAATAAGATTGTAATAGTTCTTCTTCACCACAAATAATTATTTCCTCAACCTTGCAACTATCTATTAGTACATTTGCAATTATTTACAGTTAGTTACAGTTATAAAAATCGATGAAAACTACTAGACCCAATACAATTCCTCGAAGTATACCAAAGATTTGTGTAAAAATTAGTTACTCATTTATTTAACTGTAAACAAAAATTTCTACTGTACATGAGAACGACTTAGAACTAGTTAGTTACTTAAATAGTGAGAATTCTAAATGAGGACATCAATTCTATTGTATTTCTGTATCTTATTTAAATTGCGTGAAGCTGTAACGACTCACCATCAGCACTTTCTCATTAGATAATAAATGGTAATCCAAAAGCAATGTAATCCATAAATTGGCACTTTCTAATTACACAAGATAACCCACAAACGATCACTCACAATAAATTCACACAATCACAACACCAATACCGATCAAATTGCGACAATTACAATTCCATCAAACCTTTTAAGAGAGATGATTGCCGTAAAAATGAAATCTTGTTACAACGCCTTTTATTCACGAAATACAGTTAGTTAAGTTACTTCGTCGTATTTGGCTAGCGAGATACTCGAGGTTAAATTGTTAGAGAGAACCCAGAAGGTAGAACTGCAATGCTGAGGACGTAGAACCGGTACATTCAATGAGTTATTCAGAGAGGGGGATTCCAAGTCGAGGCATTTTGTTGTATAATGAGTCGAAGGTTATAGTGGGCTTGTCTTGTACGGTTACGAAACGATCCTTGCGGTAAACCAGATGTTTGGAACACTACAATACGTATTCGGCATGGCTGTTACTCATTTGGTTGATTATTTAAAGTAGTTTGATGGCGGAACCAAATTATGATGCTGATCTTTTCTTAGGAATTTGCGGTGACAATTTAATGCAGGTATGTTGTTTGTAAAATATTCTTATCCAAAGGAAATTTTGTACCTAACTTATGCTAGAAAAAAAATGTTTCTATGTCTAGGAGCAGAGATATTTGATTTATATTAAATAGTGGGAAAATTCGCTTTGGAGGGGTTGACAAACACCCTATTTGACCTTGCAAGTCGTTATCTTTAACATATATTGAAAGCCATATTTGTACCACCGGTGTAAAGTTAGCAGCCACTTTCCAGCAGCCCGTTTACCGAAAACACCCGAATTATATTTTTCTGTGAAGTAAACAGTGTATTGAAATAAAATTACTACTAAATTTTTAAGAAACAAATAAAAAGTGTTTTTCTACACCCGTATTATAATAATGCACTTATATGCCCATAATCCGTTTCATAATGATACCCATTATGATACAGATTTTTCATTATGATACAGATTTTTAATCAATAGAAACCTACAATTTTTCAATCAAGCATGATGTTTGACGTTTGTCCTAAATTCCTATGTAATTGTTTTAGTTGTCAAAACGTATTAAATTTTCGTAGATAGCTAAACTTCGATAATTATAATATTAAAATGTCTGATATCAGCGATATAGAAGACTCCTCCACACATATCGGAGAAAGGAGAAAATGCAGTACAAAATATTTTGCCCCAAAAATCTGTGGTAATACCAATACCCAAGGTAATACCATTAATTACAATTTTGCAGAATTTTTTATAGAAATACGAGTAATTACTGTTATTGTGTTCAATGCCAATATAAATAGAATATTTATAGGTATTGATTATTTATCGGGTGTAGAAAAAATAGCGTATGCAACTCTCATGTAATGGTTATTAAAACACTCGCATAAACCATACGAAACTCGCCTTTGGCTCGTTTCGTATCCCGGTTAATGCTCGTGTATTAATAACCATCATTACATGATCGTTGCATAATATACTATTAGAGAGAGGATTAAGGGGTAAACTGAAATAAAAATCCAATAAAAATTCATTAAAAAATCAATTTTTCTATAAAGATAACAGGATAAATATTAAAATAAAAATAGTGTCAAATTGTTAAAAACTATAGAATAAAACCTAAAAGGAAACAACAAAATCACTTATGAAGGGGGTGAGGGGGTCAAATTAAATAAAATTCCATTAAAAATCTATTTAAAAATTAATTTGCCTAAGAAGAGAGAAAAGTTCTTGTACAATATTGAAAAAGTTAACTGTTTCATTTGAAACTTTAACAGCATCTTTTACTGCTAAATTTAAGCTGTGTGCAGCACATGGCACAAAAAATGCCCTAGGATTAGCATCGAGTGTGCGTTTTTGTAAACCAGTATGTTTTCCGCGCATATTCGCCTCATTATCATACCCTTGACCTCTCATGTATTTAATATTTAAATTCAAATTTTTCAAAAGTCCAACGATAAAATCAAATAGCCCTTCCCTTGTCGAGTCGGATATTGGATGGAACACTATGAAACTCTCTTGTATTTGAGCCTTTTTAGAACGACATAACGCAAAACGAGGTTTATTTGCTTTGTATGACTTTTATCCGGTGTACAGTCTAAAATTATTAAATAATATTTGGAACTGCGAACCATATTCAAAATATTATTTTTTACTTTAGAACACATTAATTCAATAATTTCGTTTTGTATCTGATTTTAAAGAATTTGTTTGTGAGTTTTGCACTCGACTAATGTGCTATCTCATCACAGGATCAAAAGAGGGAATCATCTCGACAGCTTTGAGGAAGTTTCCATTATCAAATTCAAAAAGTATTGTAGAAGAACCTTGGAACGCTAGACATTGTCTGGATAAAAATTTGACAACTGCAACAATTCTTTCCAGAACGTCATGAAAATATTTTTTTTCAGTTTCTAAAACCCGTAAGTGATGATCGTTTACGGTTGTGGATAATTTTAATATTTTTTTTAAATTCATCCATGTATTCATGTGAACATTATGTACAGTTGATGTTGCATGTCTTTTTATGGCTAAAGACACATGTTGCCAATCAGAAAAACCAAAGTTTACAACAAAAACAAAATATCGATTTTTTCGAAACTGAGTAAATAAGCCAAATTCTATTTGCTTCTTCTCCATTTCCTCTTTTTCTGACAAAGTACTTGCTTGAAAATTTTGATTATATTATCATGAATTGAGACAAAAAGATTTTTGATTTCTTTAGTGTCTTAGTGCCTTGTTCATTGGAATCGTTAGAAAAATTAAAAATTCGAATTGTATACAGACCTCCTGTTTGGCGCCCCTTTAGAGGTGCACGCGCAGTTGTATATTAGTGTTAATTATGTTATGATTAAGACGTTCTAAAATAAATTAATTTTTTAAATTGCCTTCGATCATTATTTTGCTTCAATCCTTTTCCAGGCGAGTTTAATACTTCTCTGATATGACCTTAGTTTGTCTGCAGACGAGTTTAATGGTGGGATTAAAGTGAGGCAATTTAGTTGGTAAATATCTTTCTTATCTCCAGACCACTTTAAGTGTACCTTTTTTTAGAACCATCTTAATGTCTCTTATCCATGTTTACCAGTGAAATATTTTTAAAACATTTCTAAAACATTTTTAAAACATTTACGAAATAATATGTACTGTCACTAAAATCAGGGATTCCCAAACGCTCATCATTCCTGGTGTCAAGAGTACGTCTTTTTTCCTTGTAAAAAAAATCGTAACATCACGAACGACATAGACATTTTCAATGTTAAAAATTTTAATTTGACAAACACCTTCGTTGTTTCTACCCTCTTGTAAAGGTTAATAATATTCATGCTATAATTTAAAATCATTTGGCCCCTCCGACTGCTTTCACTTTAATTAATCAGCACAGGAATAAGAGAGTTCTACAACAATTGGACGTGATTAAAGATTCAAAACTTAAATTAGAGACCAAGCTCTGTAATCGTTAAGGGCACTTTAAAGTAATATAAGTGCTTGCGACAACAAGAGGCCGCCATTAAATTTTCTCGCCAGGTGGGTCGAGACCAAGAGACCGAGAGTTTTCTATTAAACAAAGGCCGACAACAAAGACTTTCCCTAAATAAAATGCATTTCGTTTAGAGTGAAACGACGTGGACGGAAATAAGAAAATGGTAATGAGGCAATGGTATAATCTGGCGAAAGGCTGTAATCTGTAATGAAATTCAACGGCGAAAAAACAGATGTGTTTACTATTTCAACGTTTAACGTGTTTTTAACCTCACTGAATTAAAAGATGTGAATACGGGGTATTTCAGAAGTTAAGTTTTCATTTTTAATATGATAATAATATTAATTTCTTTATTTTCCTTTTTTCTTCTCTTCTAGAAAATTTGAAGTACGTGCCTGTTTCTAGATGAAGCAACCAACGAACAAAAATAACACAGAAAAAGATTTGAATACAACTTGTGCGCAACATATTTGGATGGCAAATAGAAATAGATTACGAAAGTAACTTTAGGTATTTTCAGATCCAATCCTGCTTTTTAATATTTTCTGAGTACTCCAGGGAGCTCATCTGGAGCCACTACTTGAAAGGAATGGAACGCACTCCTACCTGGAGCCAGCGGCTAATATGGTCGCCCTAAGGGTTGGAATTACCAGAGAAAATACCTTAAAACTGGCTTGAGACTTTCAAGAAAATGTTGACAGCTTTTTTCTATTTTTTAATGACATTCCCTCTCAAAAGTTTTCATATACATGGTGATAAAACAAAAAATAACAATATAAAACAATTAGACAATCAAACTATTTGCTAGTCCATTTTTAACACTCCCACCTTGAGTCTTCTTTGATGACTCAATCAATTTAATGGCTAGAATCGTTTGGGCGGTCTACTTTCTCTTCCACATCTAGTTCTTATTGTCGTCGATTCTATCTCTCCTCTTGCTTCAGGTACATTTCTTCTTTCTTCATGTTTCTCTTCTGTATCTTGTCCAGCTTTGCTTCTGTAGGGGAAAGTACAACAAGTGGGCTTTAGATTTATAGGCTCTAAAGTGTCATTAGAGTTCTGTTTCTGTTTTTCCTCCTGAGCCTTTTTACATTTAATTAGACCTTCTTTTACACCCTCTTGTTCCAATTCATCTAATTCAAGTGGATGTAATCGCTGGATTGGTCTTAACAGCATCCCGGAACTTGTTTTCAATTTGACCAGACGAACCTTCTCGTCCTTTCCAGGAAAAAGTTCGATAACCAAACCTAATAACCAATCCATTCGTTTATTCTTGTCCGATTCTATGAACACCAAATCTCCCACTTTAATTTCCTTACTTTTGCGTCTAGAATTCAATATCAATTTACCCAAATATTCTTCTCGAAATCTCTTTCGTAAATCAGCTCTAAGTCGGTAAAAATATCTTATATGTCTTCTTAAGGATGTTTTGTCTGCTGTATCTAAGTCTGGTGTGCCTATTTCTGTCATATCCTGTAAAAACATTGACGGTATTAGAGGGACTAAATCTTCGTTTTCTTCACCAATATATTTATTTCTACAACTTTTTGAAAAATGACCAAATTTGAGACAAAGATAACATCTACCACTTTTTATCAACATCTTTTTATCCTCAAATGATAATTTCTTAATATCTTCATTGTTACATTCAATGGAGACATGTGAATCTTTACAAAATACACATTTAGGATTATATTTCTTTTTTCTGGTATCATTGTTTACTAAGGTGGAAGCGGTGGAAATAGAAATCATATTAGGCATATTTTCATCAGTTTTTCTAAAAGTATTTAATCCAAAGCTAGACCTTACTAATGAAACTTTTAGTGAATCAAGTTGATATTTTGATGTATTATCGGGATTATAGTTGGTACTACGTTGCCATATACGTAATAAATTTTCTGGTAAACATGATTCGACCAATGGAAACAACATAGCAGCAAACTTATCTGAGCTAATTCCTAAAGTATCGTAAAGATCTAAGATGTGAGTCTAAATTATCATAAAGCTGAGTTAAATTATTCGTTGTGAAATTAATATTGGCTGTAACTAAACCCAAAAATTCCCGGTAATTTTCACAAGTGGGAGGAGAACTTTCAACGATTTTACGAGCTCTGGAACCACGTTCGGTTGCCTGTATGAGGTATTGAAACTTGTCTTCTATTTCAATTTCAGTATCCTCATGAATACGTCTAAATTGGCCCCAAAATAATAACCAATCCTTCAGGTTACCCCCAAATCTTTTTAACTCAATTTTTGGTAGCTTTAAATGTTTTTTCTTTAATGAATTTGTTGAAACAGAATCTTTATTATAATTGAATTCTACCATTGCCTTTAACCTGTTGTACTTCCCTAGAATGGCATCCGCCTTTTCTACTTCCAAATCTATCTCAGCATCATCCATATCGGACTCCAACATCTTCTCCAATAACTGTCGATCTATATCCATAAAAATTTCTGTCTTCTGCTGCAACACTTGCAGATTTCCATGAATTGAAGTTGCATCAACTAACTTCAGTGTTTCCTCATAGGCCCTCTCAAAGGATTTTCGTTGTACTTCCAGCGCCTTTATCAATTTTTCCATACCGCTTGTCCTGTCACGGTCGCCACAATGAAAGGAATGGAACGCACTCCTACCTGGAGCCAGCGGCTAATATGGTCGCCCTAAGGGTTGGAAATACCTTAAAACTGGCTTGAGACTTTCAAGAAAATGTTGACATCTTTTTTCAATTTTTATTGACATTCCCTCTTAAAAGTTTTCATATACATGGTGATAAAACAAAAAATAACAACAATATAAAACAATTAGACAATCAAACTATTTGCTAGTCCATTTTTAACACTACTCTTTAATTTGTACATCAACGACATTTCTACGTGTTTTAAATTTGCTAACTTTATATTTCAAAATATTTCACTCAGTATTCCAATGACTGAGTTTACCTTTAAGATGATTTGGATAAGTTGTTAAATTATTGTCGGTAAAATAACTTATTCAAGTTCAAAATGCATTATAAATCGATTGGAGCAAACTGTGGATGTAAGATAATTATATTTCTATAAAATCAATAAAAGATATTACAACAAAAAAGAATTTGCTACAACTTCCTCACTCGCCAACAACATTTTTTTAGTGTTTCATTCATATTTAAAACATTCCCAATTATTCTTAGCACCTAAACTATTAATATAAGAATATTATACAAATATGACTTGCTCCCAGCCTATAAATTCTCGACATGTCATCCATGATTTCATCTAAGTAGGTTCTCACCCTCACCAGATACAAACAAAAACTAACTAATCTGCCAAAATTCAAAATTGTGTCAAAATTATTAAGTGTTTCATTCCCTTTTCGTAAAAAAAATGACCCCCATTCCAAAAAACGACGCCAAAAAACCACCACAGGGGGTTAGTAAAATAGTAAGATTTACAAAACGCGATAGAAAACCAGATTCCCCCATTCCTGGAAAGAGCAACGAAAGTTTGATTTTGTACTACTTAACGAAGTTAAAAAAACTCTTTAAATCGCAGGAAAATAAAGCAGGAAGAGGAAGAAGTAGCGTAAGAATTGGAAAACCTCAAGATGGGCTAACTACAGGCATAGCTGGTGGTTTAGATAAATCTGGAGACATCGATAATAGACAGATTCAAGACGTGATGTACAATGTGGTCAACGAGGCTTTAGAATATGGATTTAGAAACAAAATACTCGAGAAAAGAGGTAACTGCTTCATGCTAACAGGAACTCGATCAGTTTCTCGAAGAGATCCAACTCCAGGACCACAAGGTTTTAGAACTTGTAATTGTAGACGATGTTCTTATTACGCTTCTTGCAGCAATCGACCAGGAGGCTGTCAAGAATGCGCAAGGATTCAGAGAGAAAAACAAGCTCGTCTAGGAAGACATCCACCGAATAATTTTATGGGCAAAAGTTCGTCTTTCACGAATGCAAGACTTCGAAGCCGAAGTCGGTTAGGGTTTAGGTGTAATTGTTCTAAATGTAGGATTAGACAAGGAAAAATTATTTAAAAGCATGTCTTCAAATGTTTGTGGGTCGATGTGAGGGTATTAATCATTGTTTCAATTTTTGGTTTTATTAAAAATGTTTTATATATCAATTGGTTTTCTTTAAAATTATTAGATAACTGAATTTATTAAAGAAATATTTCTTAAGAGGGTTCTATACCCGTCCGCCATATTGGAAATGTAATATTCAAATTGCGGGCTTAATACAAAAAAAATCTTTTTAACCGACTTCAAAAAAGGAGAAGGTTCTCAATTCGTCGCAATATTTTTTTTTATGTATTCTTTAACACGGTGTCCGATTTGTTAGAAAGGGGACACTTCAGGGGGGGTGGTCCCATATAAATTTGGTCAAAATCTATTAATTGGGTCCATAAGAAAATCCTCAAACTCTTAATTTTTTATGTATGTTTAGCGATAATGCTTTTACCACCTTGTCCGATTTATATGATTCTTTTTTTGTTAGTAAGGGGGTACCTCAGGGGTGGTCCCATATAAATTTAATTAAGATGTGATGATGGCATCTGCATGTTTTTGAAGTTTTAATTTCTAATACTTGTTTTGTATCAGAGCTTCTTATGCATCGTAGATTAACGCATGATAACTATTTTTTATAAACATAAAAAAAATAAAATTTAAAAAAATATAAAAGAAGTCATATACGTATACAGGGTGTACCAATAAAAACTCCCAGGCCGGATACTTTGTTAAGTAATAGAGATATTTTAATTCTGTAAAAGCCAGTTCATAGAGCGCTAAGAGAGCTTCAGTTTTATGTAGCGCATCTTGTAAAAAATGCATTTTTAAGCAAATTTTATTTTACGAACTAATTCGATAAATCTAGCCATTTTTGATATACAGAGTGGGTCACTTAAAACAGTTTCATCTTATTTTTCGGCATTAATCATTGGTTTTTTAGAAAATGCTAAAACAGGTCGATTTTTATTCCAAATTAAACACATTTTTACAATACAGACATCTGTCATGTGTGAATTTGTAGATATCCATTTATCGTAAGAAACAAAATTTTACGACTTGCACTTGGAAAATAATGAATACTTCAGTTTTGATTTTGACCACTGATCTGTATTATTTTACAGATCAGTGATTTTGACAGTAACACCATATAGATTGCAATTTGCTGGGGGCTTTTCCGCCAGATTTCATTTTTAATATAATCACTATCACATTCTATAAGAAATAAACAAATTTAAAGCTAAAAACTACTAAAAAGTAAGAAAAAACTCGAATTGTAATTGATACAAATTAAAATGTAAACAATGAACAGGAACGCCAATGTTGCCAAATGATGAACTGATTTTAAAGCAAAATTAATAAATGAACTGAAATTTAAGAAAAATCAATATAATAAATCGGTTTTATAAAAAAATCCTGAAATAAATAAAGAGTATGATTACATATTACTAGACACAAATTTTGATACCTAAATAAAAGGTCTTGTCCATGGGCGAAGTTAAGGGGGGGCTTGGGGGGGCTAAGCCCCCCCAAAAACCAAATTAGCCCCCCCAAAAATAATTCGAACATTTATCGCACATCCACCCAAACATTTCAGATTTCAGAACAGAAATTAAAAAATAAAAAGAATCGTGCCATTTGATTGATTCTGCAATTTTACATTTATTTCAGGAGGCAGTGAATTTTTTTCGTATTCATTTTTTCAGTCGGTGTATATGAAAAATAAATTGTTCTCTTAGTGACAAAAAACAAAATTTTTGAGTCTGACACTTATTTTCCCAGTCATAATTATTTTACATTTACTAAACTAGAACATAAAGCTTATAAAAATAGCAGTTTGGATTATCTCAGATAGTGGAAAGTGAGTGTGGCAGAAAATTGAGCATATAAATTGATACAATCATGAACTGTTTATAATAATAAGTCTGGCTGATTTACGAAATTGGCTAATGAGTCTGGTAATATCTTCTAAATGGAAAAAATATATTATTTTTGCTTTTATTTTCCCGGGTTTGAAAATTTGTCACGTGATAGATTAAATTATAATTTTACACCTCCATTTTATAGCCAATCAACTGCTATTATTTTAAAACACTTCCATGACAACCAGAAACATTTCCGGAAATTTTTCTTTTGGTGGGTACCCTGAACGAAATTATACTAAAAAATGTTTTAACAGTTGAGCAGCATATAAAAAATTTGCCATTTCAGTGGTTAATATTTTATTTAATACCAATTATAACTAGGTAGAAATACACTACATTTATTTTATGTAAAATAATAATTAGGTTTTTCGCGTCAACTAAACGACTTCAAATATAACAAATGGTCATGTTTTATATTCTGTGGTATGGCTACCTTTGAAAATTTGATTTTAGTCGTTTTAATGCATGTCTGTCAAGTTTTGAAATTTGGATATTTTGGTGTATTCTTACCCAATACCAAACGTGCCTAAATTATTATCAGTAAATTTTTGCACACTCACGCATATTTTAAGAAAATTATCCATCTACTTAGGATAAATTTTAAAATATTCGTAAGTGAAAATACACGTCTGGCTGACAATTACAATTACGGAGGCCTGCCAGACTCACAAGTAGTGTCCGACCGAAGGTTCGGTTACAGTTTCGGCCAACTTTGGCTGTAAATAATAGTTTCGACTACAGTTTCGGTTTCGGCGGAAAACTGGCCGAAACTGCAGGTGACAGCGAAACTACTTTTAAAAGTTTTCGTATCACAATTGGTTGTGTCCGGCACAATGGCGACTGTCCCGGGTGCCATTCCTACACAGTGCACGTACACACAAACTTCTCTGCTTTGTTTCAAGTGAACATGTCAATAATTTTATTAATGGCTTCTTTTGATCACATAAATAAATAGGTAATAAGTAAATGTAGCTAAAATTTATAATACGAGTTAATTAGTCTAAAACAAGGATTACAATGAGATATTGCAAATTTCAATAAGAGATTGCCTTAAAAGAAAGTTCTTGTTTCTGTTTCGGCCGAAACTAAGAAAGGAGCCGAAATTTGGTTTCTGTTTCGGTTATAAAACCGTATTTCGGTCGGACCTGAAAAGCCAGGTAGTTAAACGAGGAGAGGAATAATAATCTAACGTGCTGAATTTAGCGCGCCTGACGGTCATTAGACGAGTCTGGCAAGGCTTTCGGGGTGTTCCACATTAGCCAGATTGTATTTTAAGCTGTTATCATAATATATATTTTTTTAGTAGTGAGAACACTTGTAACAGGGATCCTTACTGGACACTGCCAACTAAAATGACACCTTAGTAAACTGAGAGTAGTAGAAGATAGTGCAGATTTTGTGAGGAGGAGGAAAAAATCTTCATTCACATTCTAACTAAATGTGTAGCACTTCAGAATCCAAAGGCACTATACCTAGGAGCATATCAAATAGAAGAGGGAGATTTACCTAACTTGAAGCCACTCCAAATCCTACACTTCCTTGAGAAGATATAATTGGAAGGATCTTTATTCGCGATTCAACCTAAGTGATACGCCCTCTGGAGGAAATTTGTAGAAAGTCCCTATAAGTAAGATATCGTTCACTTTTGCCAGAAGTAGCAAAATTTCGCTACGTCGTCGGATTTTAGCTCTTGAAGAAGTGGATAAGACCTTCTATTTAAGAATCAAAATTTGTGTATAGTAATATGTAATCATACTCTTTATTTATTTAAGGACTTTTTTATAAAACCGATTTATTATATTAATTTTTTTTTTAATTTCAGTTCATTTATTAATTTTGTTTTTTTAAAATCAGTTCATCATTTGGCAACGTGTTCATTGTTTACATTTTAATTTGTATCAATTACAATTCGAGTTTTTCTTACTTTTTAGCTTTAAATTTGTTTATTTCTTATAGTATGTGATAGTGTTAAAAATGAAATCTGCGAAAAAGTCCCCAGCAAATTGCAATCTATATGGTGTTAATGTCAAAATCAAAACTGAAGTATTCATTATTTTCCAAGTGCAAGTCGTAAAATTTAGTTCTTTGCCATAAATGGATATCTACAAATTCACAATATTAAAATTTTGCAAAACTTTGTTTAGAATGGATATATGATATTTTATCCATTTTCATAAATTCGTCAGAATTTTTTTACTTAACTTCAGTAGAACTATTATATATAATATGACTAGGGCTAGGGCTTTAGCCCCCCCAGATCTGATGACATAACTTCGCCCATGGTCTTGTCCACTTCTTCAAGAGCTAAAATCCGACGACGTAGCGAAAATCTGCTACTTCTGGCAACACTGAATGATATCCTACTTATACGGACCTTTTATAAATTTCCTCCAGAGGGCGTATAGTTTGAATCGCGAATGTCTAAATGTTCTTTTCTGAGAATTGGTAGACTATGCAACCACAAATGCACAGAAATGTATTTCAGGCTGCCTAACAATTTTTTTAAAGGGGGTATTATGGCGAAGATGCACATACTTTGATCACTATACGGTGCAAGAGAGAGGACCGACACGCCCAACATAGGGCGCGGCCATTTTGATTCCTATGCCACAGTTTATAGCTAAAGAATCAGATCGCTCACTCTGCGTCAGCACTTTTGATCTCAATATCCTCTGCGTATCCTGAGTTTGTATCCCTGGAGTGGATATTATTTTGGAACTTTCAACTGGTCTGAGTGAGCTGATTCTTTAGCAATAAACTGTGACTCCAAAAATAATATTCACTGACACTGACTGAAGCAAAATATCAGGTGCGTTTTAATCATCCGCTTCTGCTTCCGGAATTGTCGGTTTAGTCGTTTTAATCTGTCATATTAAAACAAGAAAACCGACTATTCCGAAGCAGAAGCGGATGATTAAAACGCACCTATTAAAATTATTGCGCCAAGATTTAGGCAACACGAAATAAGGAATCAAAATGGTGGTTTTCCATCTCCTTTTAGAAGGCACTCAGAAAGCTGCGCAGTGCGACCATTCTCCGTGTAGTAAAAGAAAATCAAAGTATGTGCGAAGACGTGAGGAACGTGGATTTCGCGGGTTATGTATGATCAATTTCATAAAATCAAAGTATGTGATAGGGGCACATACTTTGATTACTATACGGTGCAAGAGAGAGGTCCGACACGCCCAACATAGGGCGCGGCCATTTTTATTAATATGCCACAGTTTATAGCTAAAGAATCAGATCGCTCACTCTGCGTCGGCACTTTTGATCTCAATGTTTCAGTTTATACACTGCGCAACTCGGATAATACAATATATGACAACCGCTTATAATAAAACAGCAGTCTTCTGCGTATCCTGAATTTGTATCCCTGGAGTGGATGTTATTTTGGAACTTTCAACTGGTCCGAGTGAGCTAACTGATTCTTTAGCAATAAAAAATAATATTCACTGACACTGACAGCAGCAAGCAAAATATCAGGTGCGTTTTAATCATCCGCTTCTGCTTTCGGAATTGTCGGTTTAGTCGTTTTAACCTGTCAGATTAAAACAAGAAAACACACCTATTAAAAATATTGCGCCAAGATGTAGGCAACACGTAATAAGGGATGAAAATGGCGAAGTTTTCTATCTCCTTTTAAAAGGCACTCAGAAAGCTGCGCAGTGCGACCATTCTCCGTATAGTAAAAGAAAATCGACTCCCAAGGATATTATTTACGAACCTACACTTCACAAAACCATTAACACGTTTTGAGTATCTAGAAAAATTTGCTTTACTTTGTGATTTTATGTTAAATCTTTCCATACACCAAAATTTACATAAATATTGTAGGTACATTTATATATTTTTTTTTTTTCAGGATAACAGTTCAACCATAGGAACAACACTGGCAGGAAAATGTTGAAATATTAGGTAAGGCACTGCTAGATTTATTACGAAGAATTAAAAAACATTGATTTATTGCAAAAAATATCTTTTTTAATATAAAAAATGTACATGCGTCGACGTTTTTCCAAACCTAAAAATTCGTTGGGCACTATAAATTGGGAAACTTATTACAAGAATGTCATAAGATTAGGTGCACGAAGTTTTAAGGAATAATATTTAATAACTAACAACTTTTTAAAGATATTTCGACATTAAATCACTCTCCAATACCTTAATTATAAATAAACAAATAAAGAGGAAAGAAAACAAAAAATTTTAAAAGATATAACACAATGTAAATGGAAGTGACCAGATTCTAAAAAACGAAAACTTAATAAAAGTATTCAAAGCTCAAATAATGATGATAATAATAATAATAATAATAGATTGGACATCAAGAACTATGAAACATCAGGTAGAAATTGTAGTGGTTATTTTAAAATTTCAAATTTACTGTTAGATTTAAGTTGGTACTACTGTTTGTAGACGATTGACTTGCGCAGAGAGACGGTACTATGAAGACTAGAGAGAGTAGGAGTTCAATAGAAAATAGAGAATGTTATCAATGAAGCGATGAAACAATAGTACCGGTCTAATCCAGTTTATGTAGAAGCTGTATAGCCTGATTTTATAAATAAAACTGCGATACCAGCAAAAGTAGGGTTGTAGTTTTAAAATTTTTACCAATATTTTAAGGGGATTTCAAAATATTCAGGGTACCAACATGTTTTGACATGTCGATATATCCAAAACGAGTTTTGATAATAATTTTGTAAAACTAATGGTTCAATTACTTTCGAAGACAAAAAATCAAACATGTTACCATTAAATTTATCTTGAAAACCGTACGAAATTCTTAGACATTCTTGCATAACAATAAAAATTATTTAAAAGTTAAAAATATGGCCTTACTACTTATAACAATCTTAATATAATACATACATTTTTTTTTAAGCTAAATAACCATACAAGTCAACAATGTCTTCCACTCTTTGGTGTATTTCATTAATTTTATATACAAAGACAAATATTTTTTTTTATAAAAAGCAATCTTTAAAAGCTGGGTCCTACATTAAAAATCTGGAAAAGAGACGGAATGGCGGGTGCGAAACATTATTAATACAAAGTTCAGATTAATTTATCTACGAAGGCTTAGAGTGTATTGGGTAATTCAAATCAATTCTTAAAATAAATGGCATAGCAACATTAATTGTTATAACGATTTTATTTAGACTATTAAAAGTTTCAACCAAAGTCAAGAAGCTTTTCTGGATTTGTATAACGGTTTCGGTTATCACAGGCAACTAATAAAATATTTACTTCAGACTGGAAATAGAACTTGGGATCAGCTAACTGAATATTCTCTGGAATGAAAATGTTTCCCCTTCTGAAAGACAACTGGGGCAATTTCTAAGTTATAATATTTAAAATGGAACAAGTTATACTGAACTAGGTATTTGAACGAACATTGAACGAACACCTGTTATTTGAATGATGGTAAAGTGAAAGGAGATGTAAAGTTTTTTAGTAATGAGGTTATACCCGAGAATACCGATCATGGAGAAGCGACAGCTTGGTGTTTTCAGTGTACCGTTTTGATACGCGCATGTGCGAAACTAAGTTGTGTATCACTCAAAATCATATAATCTGTCAAAGTCAGTCCAAGTTGTGTTTAGTCTGTGAGCTGTTGAGTGATATTTTTTGGTGTTTCTTTATGTTGTAATAGAATGTTGGATCTGGATATTTTTGTGCATACCGTTCTCGTTCGTCCAAAACAGGCCAAGGATTAAGTTTATTTACTTTTCCAAAGGACTACGAACAGTAAATAATATGATTATTAATTGCTATTAACCCTAACTACTTCAATGTAATTAAATCACATTACAACATTTGCGCATGGACTATAGCAATGATTTCAGATAATTTGCCAAACTATTTCGCTCAGTGTAGAAAATAAGCATGTTTTCTCAGCGTGCTAAGTTGTGTATCAATCAAAATCATGCTGTGAAAAAGGTCCATCCGATATCAAAGGCACCGACAGCTACTGTCGCTTCTCCTTGATCGGTATTCTCGGGTTATACTATAAGGATCTAATGCAGCATTTGCCTGAAGTGTGGCATGTAATGCTTCATGAGGATAAAGTGGAAATTACAATCTCAGAATTATTTTGTTTTTATGGGTACTCATACAAGTAAATTTACATAATACCATGTTATTTCAATAGTTTTCTATTGACATAATGTTTGATCATGTTCTGAACTGGATATCACTCAATGTTTTACTGTGTTATAGGAATTGATCTCCATGGTACAACCAGGGGTACCTATAGATATTTTTAGAGCTCTAAATAAAGTGGTTTCAGACCATGGGAATTTGATAAATGTTCGTGAATGGGGCCAGAGTTATAATGAAAACTGAAATTATATTTAAAGGACTTTTAAAACAAAATGATACACTGCATTGTTGTCCAAGAAGCCTTATGTTAATTGTGCTTTGACTCACTGAAAGTTTCGTGATTTTTGGCCGAAGCAATAGTCAAAATTAAACCGTTAACATTGTAATAATAGAATCTGATGAAATATAACCAGTATATCAATATCAATTAAAAGGAATTACGAAGAAAAGATGGAAACATGAAGTGGAGTGGTGATAGAGATAAAGAAATTTGATTAAGATTGATCAAAGAACCATTAAAGAAAAATGTCAAAACTTAAACAATTAGCGTGGAACAGACGTAGTGAGAATGGGAACCAATAAAAATATTGATTTAAATAATTGGAGGATGAAATAAAGGTAAACCAAGGATAAATAAAGACAACAACTAAGATAGAAATACAGAAAGAAATGAGACTGGACAAAATGGAAAGAATAGCAAAGGACAGACAGAAGTAACTCAAGAAAAATTTTGATTTATTAAGACAAGTAAACAATAAAGTCTACAATATGCTTTAGAATATATAGTGTGGCCCATTTACTAGTAGAGCAGCTCTGTAAAATACACATTTATCAACTAATCTTAATTTTTTTTTTATGTACAGAATATAAAAAAAATGCTATTATTTTTAACCAATAAACTTTTACTTTGCATTACCAATGTTGCCAGTGTTCGGAATTTGGCGTAAAAAATATTAACTTTGTTATTAACAAATATTGTTAAAGAAAATTTTGGTAGTTTTCGTTTATAAGATTTCGTTTAACTTTATTTGTAAGTAGATGATCAAAGAGAGAGCTGGAGCGCTACTACCAAAAGTCACCGCTAGATGGCGCCACCTGTTAGTGTTGAGAATAAGTAGTTTGCGACTTGTGTATTCGATCCAAGATTACTGCAATCGTATACGTGAATGGGTATATATTAACGTTAAAAAGAAAAATCATGCGCAATGGTAAAGCCAAAAAGGTATTAGTTATAATTTCCGTTGGTATTGGTCAGATTCAAACGGGAAAAACGGAAATGTGAAGGAGATGTGGTATAGATTAACGTTATAGAGAAAAATCTTGCGAGATGACAATGGAAAGGGGACCTAATTCTGTATCTTCATTGTTATTGATCCAATTCAAACAGAAAAAAAGTACTATAAAGCAGACGACGTTAAAGAAAACAATCACGCGCAGTAACAAAGCCATCGCTATCTTCTTCATCTCCAGAGGCTTCGCACTCCTCACTAGGGCCTCCTCCAGTTCATCGAATTTCCAGTGGCTTCTTCAGCGTTAGTTTAGATGACTTTTCACAAATGACGCTTAGGTTGGATAGTTTAGCGATGAATAGGCTGAAATGCCTTCATTCAGGTGAACAACATGTCTCGTATGTTAGTCTGCGCATGCCTGTAATTTTTCAATGTGTATACGATATGCTAATAATGAATCTGTCATTTTAAAAATTCTAAATGAATCCATTAATATATAAATTTCCTTTATCGCGTCTAATCTCTTTTCACGCATGCGCAATATCGATTTGTAAGATTTGTACCGATTCCAAAAACATGTAGCATCAGTATTACGGAATAAGTATTTATTTTTGATTTTCAGTCATTTTAAGCCTTGTCTTAGTGATTTCTCGCAGTTTCAATGAAGTGTTGTTGAAACTAGCATTAACGTACAAGATCCTTACATTCTACCGTTTCATTTGACATATATTAGTCTTTTTAGCTCGCCATTACTTTAAAATGACGTTTAATTGATAGATTCATTATTAGAATGTCATATTCAAAAATTACAGGCATGCGCAGACTAACCTACGAGACATGTTAATTTATGCCACGTCTCCTATACAGTACTGTTTTTCCTATTTGAATTGGACCAATAATAATGCCATTGCGCATGATTTTTCTCTTCAGCGTTAATCTATACCACGTCTCCTTCACAACGCCGTTTTTCTCGTTTCTCGCATGATTTTTTCTTTAACGTTAATCTATACCCGCTTAGCCGAGTCACAAACCACTTATCCAAATTTCAATTATCAACACCGACAGAAGGCGCCATCTAGCGGTGACTTTTGGAAGTAACCCTTCAGCCCTCTCTTTGATCATCTACTTTTGTATTCAAATTTTCATATTTATTATAAATGTAGCGACCTTGTTTGCATATTTTTCCGAGTTTTCCTCGCCGTCCCTTCCCCGGACAAGAGTAGCTTTTGAGGTTAAAATTCACTCGTTAGGGAGTTAATAAGAGTAATTATATATGTAAAAAAAGATTAATTAATAAATGTGTACCACACTGTACTTTAAGATGATAGCTAAAAAAAGAAAAAGATATTTATAGATGACAAAATAATTCTTATCCATAATATAATAAGTTAATATAAACATAAAAATATATAATTAAAAACGAGAAAATGTAATAAAATATTTTATTTAACGAGAACTACCCAATTCTACAGGATAACATCAAAAGTATTGCCAGCGAAATATTCCATTTAGTCTAAAAGAAGTTATAAAAGTTAGTTTATTAGTAATACTTGATAAATTGGAATAGTTTGGAACTAGTTTTTGGTACATTGAAACGAAAACTGTTTTATTACCTATACAGATCCTAAAAATTGTTAGTTTTATTAACGTATTTAACAGGCAATACTAATGTGTTAATCCAATATAGTACTCGATTCTATTTTATTTAAAAATAAGTATTTTGGTACCTATCCTTAGTTACATACATATCTAAATGGAATAGGATGGAAAGGTAGATTTTTGCTTATTTGAAATCATTTTTTTATCCACTTAGTATAAAAAACATAGACTTAAATCATTTCTCGCACAAGCAATCTGCCTAAAATGAATTATTTTTAAATTGTAGGTACAAAAAATAAATCAGCATTTCAAAGTTAATACCCTGACAACGAGAACATAAAAAGTTTTTCTTTTGTATACATTAAACTTTTCTTTACAACTATTTTTAATCTTGTCAAAAATAAAGGAACATGTTTTTTGACAAACCTCGTATATCTAGGACTAAAGAAATCAAAATACAAGTCAAGTAAAAAAACATTTATCTTCCTATGAAAAATCCTTTAATAGGAACGTTTTACTATTTCAGTACGTTTTCTAATATACCTAAATTAATTTAAAACGAAATAATAAGAATATTATTTACATTTCCATCCTATATTGTTTTTTTTATAAAAAAAATTGACAACGAATACATCCCTGTTAAATATAAAAGTCTAAGTGCTTTTAAAAATGTACCACAGCTTTATAAATAGTTATCAGAGATTTATAAATCGTCATTTTTAAAAATATTCATTTGGACTTTTATTCCACTTTGGTTACCACGCAACTCATCCATAAAGTTGACATTACCGCACTTGGATTAGTATTATAAAGTTTTTATTTACACATTAACAGTCTGGGTGGATCTTACACTAATTTAACTACTTATAAATCAATAAAGGTAGCGTAAAAAGCACATTTTTATCACGTTTATTATACATTAAAATTACTTATCTATATCGAAACATACCGTCAGTAAACAGTGACCAACATCATTGCTTCTATAAGTCCGTAATAAATTATAAAAACCAAAACCTAATTGTAGAAATTGTATGTCGTTGGCAGCATCAGTGGTCAAACTGTTTAAGAATGTATAGTCTAACAGCTAGGGGGAAAAATGGTCTCGCTTATGTCGTAAAGTCGAACGAGGTTTTTTTTTTCAGTTTTTTAGCGTATAGTATCTTACCTTACCTTTCTCTCTTTTCAGCTTCTCTTATTGTTAGTCAGATATCTATGTGACCTTTGGAATTTTTCTGTATCTCCACCTCAAAAGAATCTGGAGCAAACCACTGGCGTCTGAGTGTTTCAAGTCTAAGACGTCACTTGTAAGGTTTATAGTTTCTTAGAGGCAGGAAGACACCTTACACTTCGTTTTAAAAAAGTTTGTTGAATTATTATCAGGATAGGAAGTTTTTTCTTAACAAAATTTGACCTTCCATAGGTAGTTTATAATTAATTTTAGCTAAAAAAGTAACTAACCATTTTTTGGATAAAACGTTTTTTGAAAAACAGACGAAAATTCTAAACAAAAATTGTTCCTTTAGTCTATTTTGATCTAAACCGTAATAAAGCTACTAATTTGTATTTTCGTATCATCATATTCGTAAACCACTGAAAAAATTACATCCTGTACGACTTTACTGCAGAAATGATACTATTTATATAGAAATATGGTGATAGCTGATAAGACTGTTTCAGTAACCAAAGTAAAAGTTCGTTTCAGCATTCTTGGATATCGAATGTTTAAAGCACTCAAGACACCGTTTTAACACAGTACAACGTCTTAATCCAGAAATTCTTCTATATCGAAAAAACTTTTACGTATTTACACGATTCAATATAGAAATAATTTCTGCATTGAGCGAATTCAGATTTTAAAATAGGTAGCAAAAGTAACATTTACTACTATATATATGAGTACGGGCCGTCCGTGAGGGCGCTGCAAAGCAGCAGTCAGGAATTTTCATCTTTATTGGTTCCACCGCCGCCGGTACCGCAGCCTTGGCCGGCAGCCATTCGATTCCTAACTTGTTTGTATTCCATGCCTGGATCGAATTGCATTAGAACAAATACCTAAAAAAATCATTAGCATCAATAATTTGGATACCAGCAGTACCAGACTCTTCTTACTTGATCCGTAGGTAACAAATGAAAATCATCCGGCGGATTAGTTATCACATATCTTTTACTACTAGCATCACAAGAGGAACTAGTGTCCCTGAATCTGTACAGTCCTATACACAACATTCCAAATTGTTTGAGTGCGTTTACAAATAAATCACCATATTTTCCGGTTTCGCCGAATTGTGCCAAAGGACCGTCGTATAAGGATATTTGACCAACTCTGCATCGGTCTCTATTTGATAAACTATCACTAGTGCTGTAAAATAAAACCTTTAATATAGACAATCGATCTGTATGCACGTCATCCTACCTATATCCTCCTCGAAGTCCTGCTCCTTCAGCAAGAATTAATTCAAGTTCAGGTGTAGCTCCACCAGTTATTAAAGATCTAATTAAAGTTAAGGCATTTTGATTGAAGTAAGTCTAAAAGAAAAGGAAATCAGTATCTGCAGGTTTAAGATTATAATTAAAAACCTACCGTCGACATTAGAGAATCTAAAACACTGACGGCAAACGCTGTACCACAAGCAAAAGGCTGCGTTAAGTACAGCTCAGTATCAGGATCATCATCGTCATCTTGGTCCAAAAATTGAACGTTACTGTCATTAACTAGCTCTGCAAATATAGAAGTATGTTAGCAATATATTTAGTAATGTACCCGGAGATAAAATGTTTCCTATTATTAAAGACCTTTGGTCAAAAATCAGTGTTAATATACCTGTAATCATCGGAACATTAGCTCCATACACTGAACCTCTGCGTTGTAATATGATGGGACTACCAACGGGAGTACCAGCTTCAGCAGTTCCATTCGCTTGACTCAACACACCAATCGTGTCATCAAAAGTCATTGCTTTGATGTTTAGAGATGCTAAAATAGCTTCTTTATCAGCTAACGTTGGATCATCATTGCTTGGCACTTTAGCTGAGAGAATACAGCACATATCACAAAGGTTGACGTTGACAGCGCGAAGGTCTGCTCTACTTAGTGGAGAACCCTAAAGGAAATTTATAAAATTAAAAAAAAGTTGAAGTAAAAATAATGTACACTTACATTTAAAACAGAAATTTTTGGTAAATTCTGCAACATCTTCCATTCTCTTCGGATGTAGTCGACTGAGCCTACTATCACGACGTGTTTTAATTCGTGATAATGAAAATTACTAGCTCTCAGTGGCATTACTAAATTCCTAAGCCCAATTAAGGGAGAATCTGGATCAGCAAACAGACATACAACAACGTGTCCATTTAGAACAGTCATAGCTGCTTGGTTTCTGTCCTGAAATTTATTAATAATAAATTAGTTTTGACTTAATTTTTTCAGAATATAAAATCTGTGATAAGAAACCATAAGATCTACATGATGGTATAACAGACATACAATAAAACGTACCCAAAGCTGTGATATGCCAAATTTTATAATATAAAAGAAGCAATATTGTAAAATATGCATAATCACTGATCACAGAGACATTAAAACATTTAAAATAAATATAATTACCAATATACAGTCTTCTAAATTTTTCGCAGGTCCCCAATGAAACATTCCGGTGCTGTCATATTTCATTTCCGTTTTTTCGAAATCGAAATCCTTCGCTTGATCATCGGCTAAGCCTACTGGCAAAGCGACGCCGTTGTTGTTTTGGTTATTTCCTCCGCTGCTTCTACTTGTTGGCCTAAGATACGATTGTGTAAAAGATTAGATTTAGTCTAATTTAAAATTTAAATAAAACCAGATAAATATGACTAAAAAGGGGTAAATCTACTAATTTAAAATTTCTACTTTGATTCTGGAGAAAGATTTCAATAATGGTGGACAATGAGGAATTCTGATTAGGGTAAGCAAGTATTTATTCGTATCGGATGCAATATGTATCTGTAATATGGGTTTACAGCACTTAAACCTTATTAAGTACATTGAGTATCGCCCAGAGGCATATAAAACCTGCCTCTCAACTTGTCAAAAACATACTAGTTGTCACCGAAAAGTGTCTAGGACAGTCATCTTTCCTGATGTCCTGCATAATTAAATAATGAATGTATTCCTGTCATTTATGCGACAATCAACATGATAATTATCAGTAATATTGATACGATATATTATGATACTTTAATCGTACTTCAGTCGTACTTTAGTTTTACTTAGTCGTACTTCAGTCGTATTCAGTCGTATTCAGTCGTACTTCAGTCGTACTTCAGTCGTACTTCAGTCGTACTTCAGTCGTACTTCAGTCGTACTTCAGTCGTACTTCAGTCGTACTTCAGTCGTACTTCAGTCGTACTTCAGTCGTACTTCAGTCGTACTTCAGTCGTACTTCAGTCGTACTTCAGTCGTACTTCAGTCGTACTTCAGTCGTACTTCAATCGAGCTTCAGTTGTACTTTAATCGTACTATGAAATGAACAATTTTCCATCAATCCCAAGAAGATAACGGGATTCGAGAAAAATTTGGGAAAATTTGTACAGATTTGGCAATATCGCACCACATGAATTAGTGGTGAGTATTCCCAATAATTCCCTAGAAACTTGACATTAAGTAGCAACTCTGCTTCTACAGTAAAATATTTCCATTTAATGTCAAGTTTCTGATGAATTATTGAACAAACTTACCATTCATGCTATGTTGTCAGATCTATTTTGCAAATTACCCCAGATCTGGAGGAAAATCTATAAAAATGTGTTCCATTATCTACTATCCCATTTTGTAATCCTAATTGTTTTTAAAGCTTTTATTATTATTTTTTAATATAATCAAAAGTAAAATTTTTGAAACCTTTCTCCGATTCAAATAATCTAAACAAAGGAATGTCATGCTTAACAGAAACGTTCCAAAAAAGAAAAAGAACTACACAAGGTTTGTTCTAATAATTTATAAAAATATGGATACAGTTTTATAATTAGAAAATACATAAAATAAATCGAGCTTTTGTAATATTAAAAATATTGGATGTAAAATTTTAAAAAGCTCTAAAATTTGGTCATTAAACTTACGAAATCATCTTGACGCCGACATTGTGAGTGCAATAAAATGTTTTTAAAGAAAAACGAATCTTCTAGAAAGCGAAAATTATTTAAACCAAAACGCAGAAATATTAAAACATCTAATTTTATGTATCGGTGATGAAGAAGCAGCAAAAATTTTGGCCATTATTCTCAACTAATGTTCGAACACATCAATCTCTTTATGTTATTTCTAGTTGAAATAGGTTGACCTTAGTTTGTTGTTAGCGCTTATAGACCAGAGCATACTGGCGCATTCGTTTGCAAAATTGTTTTAATTCGTAATTTTTTTTTAAATGTCCCTAAGGCTTTCCTGATTATAAAAGTGTTGATGCATTTTTTGCAATGAATTAATTTTTTTTATATTCTTTAGGATATTTCGAATAAAAAAGTCCTTACGCCCATCATCGTATCTTTAACCCTTTAATTGTTATGAATGTTTTAAAATCCGAAATTGACGAAAATTCTAATTTTCTTGAATTAAACAATATACCTTAAAATTTAAAATGCTATAATTTTAAATTTTTTACCGAATAACCTAAATAAATTTTAAAAATTTTGTTTGTTGTTATGTTTTTTTACGTTATAACAATATGCTTCCTACGCGCGTGTACTTTTAGAGAGAAGTACTTCTATCTCACTTCCAACTCAATGTATAAGATGGGTAAGAGAAAGCCCGATGACGCGCTAAATCAATTTTTTGCTGTTTTTCAGCGGTAATACGTTTAAGAAAATTATTATTAACATTTTTCATAACACTTTGTTATATTTGCCGATTAATAGGTTTGTATCATGTGATTTTTTTTTACTTTACTTCTACATTTGCGTTTTGGTTTGGACATATTAAACAAAAACGTGCTACCTCTAATAGAAAAAAAACTGGGGTGCCAAACGTGCTTTGCTACCAAGTAATATAAAAAATTGTATAATAAGTATTCTACAAATACAAATTATATTAAAAATACAAGCAATTCTATTGTAAAAAAAGTTTTAGTTAAATAAATTATCAACTTTAAATTCATATTCAGTGCAAAGCTACTGCAGACATTTCAAGCAACAATAATGGTATTATGGAAGACCGGAATTCCCACAAATTTTTTAATTACGAAAATTTTAACCTACTGTTCTAGTAGATATTTTAATTCAGATTTACAGGGTGTCTCAACAAATTTATACAAATTGGGAAAAAGTGTATCTTACATTTTACAAAAATAATTATTCTTGACAAGAAGACGAAGACGGGTAATTCACTCAAGTTGTAAACATAAAATATCATACATTTCATGCTTGATTATGGATTTATAAGTAATAAAGAACTTTTTATCTGTATTATTTTTTTTTTTATTTTTCAAAATGTATATAATTTGTTTAGACACACTGTATAATACCTGGTATGAGTACTGCTACTGTCGTACTGCAAAAGAGATCTCCTAAAATGGGTTTTACCGAAAATATAGTTGGTATGAACCACACTTAATTAGACAACAACTTTAAAATGATGTACTATTAAATTAAATTTGTTTTAAGGTCTAACGAGTTCATTTACTTTGAGGATCTTTATTATTTTTTTTTTTGATAAATACTATTGGGGTACCGACCAGCACAAAAGTTAACTCAATATTTAAGGATACTTCGGGATCTAAAAAATTGTTTGATAATACGAATTCGAATATGGCTGACGTTATGATAGAAACAGCTTATTTTTGAAGAAAATGTTAATGTTTTTAGTATTTTGTCACTACAGATAGAGCTCCTGTGATGGTATTGAAAAATATGTGGGTAGCTAATATAAAACCAAAATTATCACATAGAAATATTGACATTAATAATTTCTTTACATAGAAAATACCATATTTTCTGTTTATTTGCTTCATGGTATAATATAATCAATATAACACTCAACATTGTAATTATACTTGTAGATATGTTTCAAAAATTTTGCATTATTGATCATATTCACTCGTATTTGTTCAAGTCTTTTGCAGTAAACAGCAGTCTGTTAATAATCAACAAACTAGAGGCCTGATGGTTTTAAGTATATCTACTTTTACTCAATGCTCCCAATTATGTATAACAGTGCACATTTCACATGAATAAGCTGTGCCAATTTATAATCAGTTGATGTTTTATAATTTGTTGATACCCCGGACTCCCCGAAAAAATTAAAATTAGTTGCTAAGCATACATGAGTTTTTTCACTTCATAGGCTAGGTGATAGCCGGCATAAGATGTAGCCTCTTGCTCTGGTGGTCTGAAAACAGCATATCGCTGACTATATCGTTTAAAATTTAACAACTAATAAATATTTGGGCTACATTAATCTGCTGTGAAGTATGTGACATGAATAACTAGTTATTTGTCTCAATAGATTTATTTATATTGACATATTTATCTGTTAGTTTGACCATTGGAATTACATATCTTCTAGAATATGGAATAACACCAGTGCTAAGTACTTTACAAATACTTCCTCATATGTTTAAAATAGTTTTTAACAACTTGTTTAAAACGTATAGTAAGACATTAGCTAAACTGAAAAAATAGTGTTGCAAATTTGTGTCAAAGCTTGTTTTTTGCAGCCAATACCCATGCTGTTAGCTAATGTCTTATTATTGATAGACTTTATAGGAATTATAGATAATAAAATGAAAACATTTAAAGAGAAGTCATTTGGTGTAAAGAAACAGACCTCAGAAATTGTTAAATATACTAAATTAAACGAGCTGCAATTGGATAAAACATTGAAGGATTAGAAGATTTATTAAACATACACCTTTGCTGAAAGCTTTTATAAATAAAGTGAGTAAAGACATTTCTATAAAAACAAGACATTATATTTAATATTACAGAATGAAGACGATATCAAAATAACAAATTTTTTGTTACACTAATTATTATTAATTATTAAAACAGAAATAGATTCAAACAGAAAAAAATTACAAGAAATGAAGATATTGTCACAGATTGATACCTAAAAATGACAAGATAGGGACTGATATGGCGAAAAATGTCGATATTTAGAAATGATTATTGAATGTTACGTTACTTACACTATACTGTAAGTAGAAATTTCACTGAAAATATTTGACTATCCCTTCAAATGTCTTCATACCTGATCTTCCTTTTCATCTGTTGTACTTTCAACACTGGTGTGAACAAAAAAATATTTAAAATATAATAATTTTTATCACAAAATTGATCACCGTGAGAATTGTGATATAAAAAAATGTAATTTTGTTAAAATGAATACTTTTATTTTTTTTTTGTCAGTAATTGAGGTAGGAGAATTCCGACCCACTACTTCAAAATTCACCGCAAGAAGCAAGATGAATTTAAACTTAAATAAGTGGTTTGCGACGTGTGACTTTTGAATTAATGGACCAGAACCCTCCTAGCTCATTTGCTCTTGTCTTCATTTTATGTTCTTACCTGGAATTATATTCAGGTGAAGCTACATTATTTTCATTTGCTCTTGCAACGTTAGGTTTCACTTTATTTACTTGCTTTGTAGAATTAAGCATATTGGGAACATTTATTGTACTATTTCGATGATTGAGATTCCTCTGTGCCACTGTAAAAAATATATATTTTATTTAAAAAACGTCAATGTTAATTATGTTGATTAATATCAGTAGGTCTTTGTGGAAAGTGGTCAATTTGATTGTATCTCTATTTTTTGACCAGCTGGTTAGTTGGGGTCAATACTAATATTTACAAGGATTCTAAGTTAGAAGAAACAGTTGTAGAAAAAGGATCATTTGTCCTTCTGTTAATAGAAATAATTTACGAATAGAATTATTATCCAATGAAATGCTAGAAGAAATATGTTTACTGATTTATATTTTTTTGTAGAATTTATTATTTGATATAAATCAATATCAATTGAGTTTCAATCAACTATCAATCAATTTCCATAAAGATTTTTTACTAAATAATGAAAGTTGAAAGTAGTGAGACTAAATTTAATAGTAATAGGGGTCTAAAAAGTAAGAATTAACCATCATTCAATGCAGTTAAGTAATCTAAAGATAAAAAAATACCTAGTCAAATTACCTAAAAAAAAGTATTTTCTCAAGCTTATTATCTACAACGTATTTCACAATAATATTGTTCCCAAAGCAATAAAAACGTACACACACACAAAGGTGGTTGATGATAGTTAGTAGGAACATCTTTAATAATACCGAATAATTATTCACTTTGACGTGATGAACTCTTCTTTATATGAATTTTTTTATATTAAAATTTATAATTATATACAGCTGATATATAAAAAATAATTACTTTATGGTTTTAGTCTAATTTGGTTGGTATTTTAAGCAATCTACTAAGAGTGAAGATCATCTAAGGATGGAAATAGAGAGTAAAGGTGCACATGGATTTCAGTTCCGTTTCAAGTAGGTGCGCTATGAGCTCTCTGACTCTTCTTCATTCCGATAGTTCCTACCCAGGCAGAAAAAGATACCTGCACTATACTTACACTTACACACTTAAAAAAAGAATATAATAGAGATATAGAGCTATTATGTGAAAAGATATATTAAATTTTACAGGATATCTTAAAAATATTTGATCGATATTTTTCCTTTTTGTCTCATATATATTAATTCATATTTATGTCATTACTAGTGAGAAATCTTTATATAAATAATATTATCTTTACACTCAGTTTCAAGAGCATTTAGTTTGATTCAACGGCATCTGTATTACTGTTTAGTTTACCCTTTTTGTAAACTATTTTGTACTCCTCTAATTTAATGCGCCATATTATTAATTTTTGAATTGGGTTCTTTTAAATTTAACATCAACACTAATGGACGATGATCAGCTTCTACAAGAAAGATTTTTCCCATAAATATTAATTCATATTTAGTCCATTTCACATTAGTTTACAGTGACATTATTAATTTTTACTTTTGAACGCTGCTTTCAATTAATCCAAAATATAACCATGACTGAATTGTCATCTAATACTTCTAAAAATGTAAAAATCCAGGGAGTTTTCAATTAAACAAAAGGCGAGTGATCAATCATAATTTTTAGTCTTGTAGAAATAGAATATTTTTTTACATGATAGCTCTATATCAATAATCTACCAATTTTTTTTAATGTGTACCACCCTGTATGAAAATAAGATCAAAAGGGAGTTGGTTAAACTTTTACAGATCTTTCGCTTTAAAAATTGTTCTAGTGTGGATGAACGAATTCTTGAATGATAGCTTTAGCTACGACTTAATACCATCGATAAAAAAATACAACAATATTATTGTTTGATGGCCTTTTGCATAAAACCTATTAACCATATACGAAACTTAAATCCAGCAATACACAGTTTAATCGAAGATGAAAGAGAAAGTAGATCCTTTGTTCGATTAAAAATCTACTATTTTTAGATGAGCAAAAACGTTTGGAAGTAGAATCAGCTCTATAGAAATTCTAGTGGTTTGATAAGATGGTGCAATAGGAAAATTAGACACTTGTGACATGCATTAACATTGGACAAAAGGATTAATACCTCTCATGAAAAGGAAGAGGACAAATTGGGACACCGCATAAAAAACGTTGATATAAGTACAAAAAAGGAAAAACCGTGTTTATGGAAAATCATTGGAAAATATAATTTTTTATTTTATTATATACATTCTAGTGATCTAGATACCGATAGTTTTAATATACATATACACATCAAAGGAACTTTAATATATATTACTAACAAAAAAGAAGGTATTTAATTTAACAATCATTAATTAAAAATAATATAAAAAAGCATAATAAGCATAGGTGCTCAGGATGTTTTTAAGCTTGAAGAAAGACTGGTGCGTGAATATTTATTAGTTATTAGCAACAGCAAATTACAGTTAGTACCTAATTTTATGGATTTATCACGTGATTGTATTATATTTAAATGTTTGATTGAGAAATTGGATTATTTATTAAAAATGTATCTTTAGAATCTAAAGTCTTCATTTTACAGTAAAACTACATTACAAACAAGCTCTACAATGCAGTCTACTTAATTACTAATAATTAAAGAAGCATACACATGTATGATGAAAAATTACATTTAAAACAAAGAGTTACAATTTTATTTTTGACATCTATGACTGATTAACTATATTAAACAATTATAAACTTGTATTTCATTTAAAATGGATTAAAATTAGCAAAGCGCTTTAACAAGTATGTGTATATATTATATATTGTTTTTGTATTTGATATTATTTAATACGTACCTAATTACATTTTGTGTTCAATAGTATGGTATAATTAAATATAACCTCACTTATTTTAAATGTTTTTTATTTAATTGAATATTTTTTTATTAATAATTATTTATGCATACAATTTTTTATAATGATTATTTTTTAAAAAATATCGTTTTATTTTTTATTTTTTGTCGGTAATTTTTTTATTCTAAATACCATGAAGATTTCATTGGCTTTATTAAACTCATAGTTAAAGCAGTGAAGGAGGAGTACCATTGTCTTTGAGGTAAGCTCAAATAAGAAGGCGAAAGCTTAGTCACCAGCTGTTATTGACACTTTCAGTGATTTGAACATCTTTAAAAAAAAATATATTAAAGAGAAGATAAACTAATAATTCAGAGTTTTTTGTTTACTAATTTTAATAAATATTGCACGAAAAACAAGTTTTTAATTCCTCATCTATAGTAAGTGCACGAACCTCTATACTACAACATTCGGTTTTCCAACCCTGTTGACCCATATTAATAACTTGTCTGTTGAAGCATAGAAGCAAGAGTATTAAATAAAATTATAACTCCCTGTCAGACATCTATTTACGGTGGGTGCCTGTACTTTGTCTTTACCAGAGAATATATTACAATTTCAGTTATAAAGTAACCCACAAATACAAAAATACAAAATTAAACTAACTATATATAAAATTAAAATAATAAAAGAAGAAGAATTTTGTTTGAATTTAAAACTGCATTGGGAGGTTGAGACCATTTCGATATATTTTTTATTAATTTCAATTATATGGCCATAAATTAAAAAAAACTGCAAAATAAACCTCGAGTGCACTCGCAAATTATATTGTAAATGCAAAATAAAGACTCGAGTGACTTGCGGATTATAGTTGTAAGAAATACCTTGATTTTGAGCTCTCTTGGGTAACTCTGGCGGTGTAAAAGTAGGAGCAGGATGATGGTCATCTGTAAATGTAAAGTCAGTCGGCCCACTACATTTTTTTATCGTTTTCTTCATATTCCAAATTGAAAATTTGTATGCTGTAACTGTTTTAATTGAAATCTATAATTTACCTACCTGAATTAATAAATTTTGTTGTCGGAAATCGATATTTTAATATGATCGTTCTAAGATTTACTTTTTCGTTATTCAAGTTTGTAGAATGATCGAGTTAAAATATAAATTTCCAATGAGAAATTTCAGTTAAAATTAGAATTAACTGTTTTGTTCTATATTTAACCAATTTCTCGTAGTACTGAAGATTTTAAACACCTATTAACTAATTTTTAACGATATATAACGATACTTCTACCGGAATTATTAACGATGAACAATTGAACAATTTTAAATTTTGTACTTATGGCGATTTAGATTCTTTAAAGTTTTAAAAAATTAACCACAGACAAAAATCTGAAAAAAAGTTAGCGGATACAAAGCAATATTTTTATTAAAAAGCACCAAATGATTTTGTTTTAATAATGAAGGCAGCGATGAATATTGCATTACCTGAAGATACTGAAGCTGTTATGATTAATCCTGCTCAATTAATAAAACTAAGCTTTAATTTAAAGAAAATTATTATAATCTTAATTTGGGAAGCAGTCCGAAATACAGAAATTTTCTAATAAGGGTTGTTATAAATTTATTATAGTAACGTAAAATGTTGGCAAGATACCAGATATATACTGAAATAGTGAATATTATTATATTTAATTAAATAATAAATGAAAAAGTTACTTACCTTAATTGTAAAATCTATTTTTATCTCAGTAGTAGCAGTTTCAAGAAATTATTGTATTTATTGTTTTAGATAAATCGCAATAGTTACAAATACTGTTAATAAATAATATTTAAAATATATTTTTTATAGAATTAAATTTATATTCATTTTCTTTCGCAATTTATTTCAATTTCTTTTAATTTAAGGTTACTACTTTTTTAATTTTATTTGTAAATGTAGTTTGTTGATTAATTAATTATTGACTTTATTTTGCAACTCTATATAAACAAGATTGTAAAAATACTGTTTTTATATAAAATAAAAATATTTTTCACAATTTTACATATTTTTTGTTTTTACAATAATATTATATTGACCAAATTGTACAAAACTTTTATTTACGAGTATATGGAATTATCTGCTATCTGTATAAAATTATAACTAATATGTCATTCAATTAACAGCCATTATTTAATATATATTTAACGATACACATCAATAATTAATCAATAATTAGTCAATTTATATTTTATTTAAATCATGTTCTAACTTTTTGTTTATGTTTAAAACTCTTTAAAGCATACACGTGGCTTGACATATTCACACGAATATTCCAAAAACTGTTAATATATTACATAATTTAATAAATTCATTATAATGTCTGTCTTGCTAATACAATATTTTTGATATTTAAAATATTAGAATGTAAAATCTAACCATATGAGTCCAAGTATTTCATTATTATTAGCTAGTTAATTTAAATTTATTTCATACAACCTGGTACCTCGCCAAAATTTTCAAATCAACCGTTTAAAACTTGTGCGTTATATTTATTATGGTAATAAATATTAGAAGAACAACAAGAATAAGAAACATGGATGAAGTAGAGTAAAAGGCAAGTATAGATTTTAAATATTGATAGAATAGGTAACTAAGATATATTAAGAAAGTTTATTATTTATAAAATAATAGGATATAAGTGTATGTATTAAAAAATTCATATAAATACAAAATTGTTAATTCATAATTGGGGTATTTATAAATATATAAAATAAATATATACTTACATACAGGGAAAGCCAGAATGTGGCAATTTTAAGGATTACTATAATTATGACCTTTATTTATATAATTATAAAAACGGGTAAATAGTCCAATTGATTGAAAAATATTCATTAAAAAATTATTCTATATAGTCTTTGGCACTTTCTTTTCAATATTAACAATAAATTTAGAGACAAATACTTCAATTTATGAAATATCAGAATTCATTTTAAAAACCAATGTTATTAAAATACATTTTTAGAAAAGTAAGCAGTTCTATTATAAAAAAAACACACCACGAACATCGATAAGAATTTTATGCAATCTCACGAATATTTCAATTTATCAGATATTGGTATATATTTTATAAAGTTAAATCTGTATGAGAGGAAATTTGATATAAGGATTGTAACGAATAGTCCATTTAAATTTCGCAATAATAATAATATAATTTAAATAATTAATTAATATAATATAAGCATTTTAATAATTGATGAAGATTTAAGAATAAAATAAAATTATGAAAATGATTATTTACTTACAAAATTTTCATACAGATAGGTACTATTTTTTATTTTCTTATTGTTAAATTACTAATTTAGTTTCAAATGTTATTATTCGTTGCAACAAAATCTATTGCATGTTTTATACCATTATCAATATTATGTTTACTTAATTCTTGCAGTTAATGACATATTTTATTTAAAATTGTATATTATTTTATGACTTTTCGGCTTTTCGACTTTTCAAAATTCTTTTCATCAATATTATTACGTTTTGGGGACTATATGGTTATATTTTGGGATTAGTAAGGTCCAGTTTTGTGGACAGTATGGTCCAGTCTTATGAACAGTATGGTAAATTCTTGTGGACAGTTTGTTCCAATCTTATGAGCAAAATGGTCCAGTCTTGTGGACAGTGTTTATATAGTATGCTGCAGTCTTGTAGTTACTATCGTTAACTCTTAAGATGATGAGTGATGTATACAGTACGAAATTTTGGATATTATAAAAAATTATCAAAACATTTCTAATAAAAATAATTATGAACTATATAAAGTAACGCGACTTGTCAAATTTAAAGAATGGCTACACAATGTTTTAAGATAAATCAAGTGACAGAAAAATGCAAAATATAAACATCCTTGTAAGGTCAAAACAATGATCAAGAAATAGAGTTTTTTATTTTGAAAATAGTAGATATTTATGACTGAAAGAATGTAAAATAACAAGAAAACACATTATTCTATAATTAGGAATTCGTTTTTAAATCTTTAATTTAAACAAAACATGAATAAACTGGTTAAATTACGGAAAACAATCGGTTTGAATCAGAAGTTTTAAGTAATGACGCTAAATAGATGTAAAATGAAAGAAATTTATTATAAAATAGATGAAAAAGCAAGATAGACATAAACTAGTCGAACACTTTTTCGAAAAATCTCGAAAACTGTTTAAATTAGAAATTTTAAGGAATGACGCTAAATAGGTGTAAAATAATAGAAATTCATTATAAAACAGATGCAAAAGCAAGATTCTTTTAAAACAACATGCTCATTGATCCAATGATTTTTTTCAATTTAATTTTTGTTTTATTCTGCTAAAGACTTTTTAGGGTTACTATTTGAAATAGAATAATTATTCGATATTTATCTTATTGGACACAATTTTATTGTTCGTAAGCCTAGGTTACTCTTCTTTTTGTTTGAAGAAACATAATATTATACTTTAAAGATGGATCTTAGATTCCTCTTTTTTCCTTGCAATCATCTCTATTAATAATTTCACCAAGTAATTCAGACAATGATCATTTATCCACATATTATTGTGACATATGAGACTCTTCTAAACAGGCCTTCCACTCTTATTTCAAGTTATTTCGTTACAACCCTAATGTAAGCCAAGCGAGAAAAGTGGCAGTATTATGGAATTCAGCCTCATTATATCAATTATCATACTGCTTACCTGATATATTGAAAATTTCGTATATCTTTCTCTTAAACTATACGAACTAATATATTAATATTTTCTTCTACTTTAAATATTAACCAATAGAAAAAAGATCAACAGTTTTACAAAAATTACCTATTTTTCACTATTTTCTTCAAAGATTCGTTGAAAAATGAGCATACAAATTTTCAAAATTTTCTTTTTCTATTAAAATTTTCTTAAAACCATGCAAAAAAAATATAAATTATTTCTAATTGAATTACATGCAAACGTGCTACAGCATAATTAACAAGGCAAAATTTAAGTAAGAAAATTTTAGGTATGTTTTAAAGATTTATAATTACGCGCACTTGCAAGAATTATATGACAAGGTAGCAAAGTTTGGATTTAAGGTTATAGAATTTTGGTTATTTTTTCCATAGCCACATAACAGATTGAAAAAATATTTGAGAACATTCGTATATTTTATATGGTGTCGAAATATCTAAACAAATTTAAAGAAAAAAATAATATACAATACATAAGAAATGCAAATCATTTAAAAAATATATATTCTACAAATTATTAAATATTTTCATATAATAAATAAAAGGTTAATATACATATCATCATACAGAATGGAAAACAAAATTTAAATTTAATAAATAAAAAAAAATAATTTCATTATGTTAAATTAATAAAATCAAACATTATGTGCTGTTAAAATAAAAAGTTGTAAAGTCAAATATCTGACCTATACACAAATAATTTAATACCCTTTTTGACTTACCTGTTTTTTATTTAATAAATAAATAAAATTAGTTAATTTAGAAAGGTTACATCACAGTTAATTTCTTCTTGTATAATTACGCGAATCTTAGCTACTGTAGCATTTAAAATACATATTAACTTCTACTTCTTCAGGGTTTCTACCACAGAAAATTACGAGCTGAGTCTGATTTCATATAAAATATTAAAACTTTTATTTCATGTTTCTTACCAGATAAAATAAAAAGTAATCATAACTTTCCGATAATAGTAACCCTCTATTCACTATTGTTTATTATTTTTTATTATGCTATACGTTCAACTGCAAGTTTTTACATCTAAAAACCGTATCCGTTGGCTACAATTTTAATCGTAACTAAATATTAAGTAATTGTATAATTTATTTAGATTATACTATGAAGATTACTATCTAGCCTGTCACTTTATACTAGCCTACAAGTTCATAAGGAGTGGCCACGAAAATTTTCTTCATTGATAGTAGTAATAATTAGCAACACCACGGTAATTTTTTTAAGAATCAAGTGATTATGATCTCGAAACTTTTATATAAGGACAACTGCCTCCTTTATCTCTTTCCTGGCAAGGTTGCGTACGGTATACATATATCAACTACATTTTTTTATTGCTTTGAATCTCCATAGTAAACAGAGAACACGAAATGTTGAACTACGTTGTGTGAAAGTAAATCTGTTCAATTTAAAAATTAATACCATATACCACATTATTATATAATATATTTTATTTTTTACATAATTGGAATTATGTATTACATAATTAATGCAAAATATTTTCATTTGTAATTCCATTTATAAATAAATAATACATTATTTAAATATTTATAAATAATGTAAATTAAAATTTTATTTCGTAAAAAAAGTGAAATATAAGTTAAGTACCTATGTCAAACTTCGATTAAATTTATGAATGTAAAAAATATTCATTAAGTTTATTAGTAATTTTTAGTTCTTGCAAATATCAAATTTTCTAAAAATGATATTTTATTCTTTTATTGATTTTGAAATTTTCCATTCATAATTTTTTCAAATCTACATATTTCATTTATATTTGGCGCACTTTTTCACGTTGTCAGTATAGCTTAAATCAGATCAAGTAAATCAAGAAATTTAATAAAAATGGCCGTTTTACGTCTAGCCAATTGATGACAAAAATTTAGTCACGTGAGATACGCGTATTGTTGAAGACTATATATTAGTGAGTATAAAGTTAAAATTATAATAAATTTACTTTTCATTAATATTAATTAAGGTAGAATGATCGTAGGAATTAAAACCGTATTGGATTTTTAGGTTTTGTTTTAGTGGTTTTTAAGCAACATATAATTGTTTCTGTGTCAGTCATTTATTATTAAATTAAATCATATTTAAAATAATATAAATATATATTTTCGTAGCCATTCCCAATAATTATGATTACTAAAAAAAAAGTAGAAGCAAAAAGAAAAATAGGATGGCATACCATCCCAGAAACTTTGACAGACGTCTAGATTTTGTTTGACCATGCCCGTTTGCATCAAGATCATTCCAACATCTGCAAAAAATTAAATAACAAAAAAAGTCGTAATAATACTAGAAGTGCTTACTCAATTCTGAAAATGTTTTTATTTTTGTTTTAATTGAATCGCAACCTAACCATGCATTTAAAAAATGTGCAAAAAAGGCACAGTGTGTGAGAAATGAACAGTGCCAAGTAAGCAAGCTTTTTTGTTTGGGAATATATGTAGGAAACGTATATGTTTCGTAACAACTGTATTAATTATTAAAAACTATATACAGATGTAATATTTATGGATAATTATATATATTTTTTTTTAAAAGATACATATAAGCAAAATAAAATCACTTTTAAGACCAAAAATAATCTTGTTAAAGCTAAGAAACTAAAAAAATTTAGCTGACTCTCTTAAACTGCAAATAGTTATGTTAAACCGTGGTTAAACCTTAACTAAAGTCCAATAATTATTATCTTACATGAGGTTTCAATGGGCATTTCAATCATCAAAAATTTGAGATCAAAACTAAAGACACCTGTGATGCCAATAATGAAATTTAGTTCCAGGATTCATAGTCCTAATCAAAATTCTTAGTCGTGAACATTTAATGATAAAATACTGCAAATAAGTCCACAATAAATAAGTGTACAGAGTCTGGTTTGTATTTGATTTAAGTTAATACTGATTTTATTTTGGGATTTCATTTTTTTCTGATCCTTTTATGTAGTTTACGAAATATTTAATTACTTCTCCAGGCATTACATTTTTTATTAAATTATTTTTTAGTAGACCTACAGCGTAAAGGTAAAAACATTCATCTGTAAGTAGTTTTCAATAAATTAAATTAGTCCAACCTTATCTCCTCAGTTATTACGAACCTACATATTACTTCCTCTACTATTGGCTAAAAATTAATGTTTGAATTTTATAATACCATAATATAATTACTCATTTTTTACCTAATTTCATTTTTACTCTAAACATAGCTCCGTATTAAAGGTGCAAATAATTAGATAAATAAAGAAATATGTGGAATATTGTATAAAGATAAGCGTAAGTATAAAGATTTTAAAACTATCTACTGCTAGTGAAGTTATATATTTTATTCTGAAAAAGTGTCTAGTTAAAATAGGAGCTAAGCTTAAAGTATCAATTTTATTATAACTATAACTTTTAAACTCTATTAACTTCAAAAATGTTAGAATTATAAAGGATTATATTATATGATGGATACAGTATAAATATTTATTAATAGAGCTTGTACTATTTGATACAGATGTTATTAATGGTATTATAAGATTAAATTATGATAATTTTCAATAAATAAAGGCAATTTAACATCCCACTCGAATAAGGTACGCTTGATGCAATTTATCATAGCAGATTAATAAAAGTAAAGGGAAAAAGTAAAGTTTGATCCTTAGTAAATTCAGGCACGGGTCGCATTCTTCACCACAACTTTTAAATTCCAAAAATATGTAGTGAATTCATATAAATCTTCAATTTTTTTTAATATTTGTGACTTTTTATAACCGAATTTTCGAAAAAGATATGTTAATTTATAAAATATGAAGACACGTGCAAACTCATTTATCAGAGGACTTGGGGTATTTATATCACTTTATTACTTTTATCAAATTAACTACATTTCTTGTTTTATATGAAGACATTGGAAATATAGCCCAGGAAAGGCTAAAAAGCATTGCGTTCGACTAATTTATGTTATACGTTTTAATGAAGTATTTCCAATATTCTAATAACTGCATGATTGCAAATTATGGTAGCAGAGGTTGCCGTTTCAATAGCAACAAAATTTCTGCATGCAAACCATTTAAACGATTCATCAGCTGAAATAAAACATTTAAACTAGATGATTTGACGGACAGCAAAATCATATTATTGAAAGTTTTCTAAGCATGTAAAGCGAAGCAAAATAATTTCGTTACCTCATTTATTAATATTTGTGTTTTAGGTTAGCAACCTTCTCTGTAGTATGTAATATACTCACAAGGAAAATTAATAATGTCTTGCGAATTAAACTAAATCAAAATTCATTATTATTAAATGACGTACCAATTAGTATACTATAATAAAACTATTTTTTAAAACCTTTCTTAATAAACATAAAATAATTATTATACGAATTTTCCTGTATTTTAAATTTTACTGTAAAGTAAACGTCCGCGATACTTGATGCCCCTTCTACCAGAATAATTATGCGCGCGTGGATTAAAGGAGTTTTCGTTTGGAAGTATTCTAGCAGTAATGACACTTCCTGGGCAGGAAAAAGATACGCAGCTTTTAATGCGCTGACGTTTTCTGGATATAATCTATCACTTAATCCGGTTAAAAACTCGCTACCATGCGCAGGCAACCCATATTTCGCACACAAATACAAACTTTTGTTTACATTTTATCGAAGTAATTTTTATAATGCATTCACAGCTTAAAAACGGAAAATTTGTTATTTGATAGTGGATTTAGATCAAAACTACACTTCAGTGCGTGTGTCTGTGTGTATGTGTGTGTTATCCATGTTACGTATTATTGCTCGTTTTATTAGAGAACATTGGAATATAGTACTAGAAGTAATCAAGCTAAAAAGCTGTGTTATAAAAAGAAAATACATTGTATTCGACTGATTTATGTTTAATATGTTTTCGTGAAGTATTTCCAACATGCTAGTTACTTGAATGATTGTAAATTGTAAGAGTATAAGTGATAAAAACTGATCTGCTTTGTGCTTCCTTGTTTTTTTTTATTGATATCCCAGCCCCCAGCATTTCCAGCCATCAGTAGTAGCAAAAACAATAACATTGTCTAAATTTACCCATTTACATGTGCATGATTTATATGCCTTAGTAAGACCCCATCTTGAGTATGTTTCACAAATATTTATGCCCTTGGAAGCCACACATAATGATCATATTGAAAAAGAACAAAAAAATATATTTTTACGGTATCTTTGCCATAAAAAATCTCGTACCCTTATAAGATCTCATATAAAACTATGCTCGGTACCTTTAAGATTAAATCTGTTTTACAAAGAAGAAAGCAACAGGCTGTGATATATTTTGTACTCTATTTTAAATAATGTTAAGTACAAATATTGTGATAAATTTTAATGTGGCAAAGATTAATCTAAGAATCCCAAGTAACAAAAAATTATTTAGTTTAGATCCAAGTAGTATATCTCTTTTCAACAAGATGATGGCTGTTACCGATGAGTTTCTTAGCGAGGTCCAAATATATATCTTTAATGTTAGCCTAAGAAAGTTGAGGACTGTACTAAATTAAGTTCACTAGATATAAAGGTTTGTTTTGTTTTTGTTTTTAAATTTCTTGTTACTTAACTCTACATGTAACTACTATTAATTTTTTTATAGTATTCAATAAATAAATTATACCTTCTGGCTGCTTTCAAACAATTCTGTGTGTAGTCACTTAGTTTAAAGTCAATTTTAAATTAGTGAGTTTAATAAGAATGTCAAATAGTGATATGTATTGTATCTATGAATTTGCTCTGTGTAGTAAATGGCCAATATACATAACTTTGATATTTTTATTACAAGTGTAAAAACTACGAAAACCATATACTTATAGTTCCCATTTTTAAATAAATTCAAATTAATTCATAATAAAAAGTAACGATTTTCGTCTGCCATATTTGAACTCATTTACAAGTCACTGAGTTTACATTTGTAAAAAAAAACTACACTAAATATGTCTCCGTTATAAATTTTTATATTTAAAACTACATACCTTTCTATAGATTTTGCAGTACCTAAATAACGTATAGAAAATATACTAGAAAAGTTTTAGATTAGAGTAATTATTAAGAAATAAAGCAAATCCTCTATTTTGTTACTCTAACCTTGTGTGTTATATATTTCCTTGACAAAATAACGTTATATTTTGAACTGAACGTAATTAAACCTTTCACTAAAAAGTAATATTTCAGTTTCGAAATTCAAACATTTTTGACACTCAATCACATTCATAAAAAATTTTAAAACTATTCTGTCCTTTTTACATTTGCGAAGTTGTTCAACCGTTGTCTCTATAAAGGTATCTCATATCTCGCTCATACACACGAATTTGAAAAACAGCAGAACAAAAATTGAACTAACCAGGTATAACCAAGTCCGTATAAAGAAAACTTTTCATATCCTGAAAACGTCAAGTGTCAACTAAATTTCTACTTTTAAAGATCAAACGTGCTGCCTCAGAGTGCCAGTACCGATTGATACATATACTGGGGTTTTCTGTTTCAGTCGTCGAGAGAAATACATTTTAAATCAATTTACAATGTTTGAAAATATTTATAGTAATTTATGAAGAATAATAAAAGATTTTTAAATTTGATTTTTTTTATTTTATTTTCCCGTTTATTGTCCATTAATTAGGTGAGCAAAATGTGGAGAAGGGGTCTGGAAAATCTCATTCAAAGTAATAAACTGTAATAATTTTTATTATTACGTTTAATAAAAATTTAAATAAAACTTAAGTTTTTAGAGGTTATAATATTGAATATGAATGGATCGACAAGTAATAAAAATTAATTAATTAAATAAAACTGAATTTTTTATAGTCTATTATTTGAAGTGATGTTATATTTCAGTCTTTTAATAACTTTTCCATAACAATTCTAATTATTTAAATTAATTAAAACAAGAATAAACTTTATTTGTAAGTAGGTGTCACTTTTTAAACTTAGAAATAAATTAAATATGACTGAAAGTAAAGCGTCTTTTGCGGTGATTTTAAATAGAAGTAAAATTTATTAAATATAAATAAAATTTTATTAATATCAAGTAATTTTTTGTTAAAGTCTCAATACACCTTTTTTATTCCGGAAAAATGTATCGTATTGAACAAAAGACATGAATGCATCAAATACATTTAATTATTTAAAATATAATAAAGTAAAAGTCACCAAATAAAAAAAAAAACAGTTCACGTAATTAATGGACCCCTTAAAAAGGAGTTTATAGTTAAGATATGTCCCAACTTCATGGATGTATATATTTTTTTTAGATCAATAAATCCTTTTATATTGAAAGGATTTAGAAACAAAAAAGAACACTGAATTTTTTTAAACCAATATTATTAAAACAAAAAAGTTGTGGTATTGAAATGCGGCCCTGGAGTTTAAATTTGATCAGTTACCTATATCATGACCCCAGTTACGATGTTGTACAGCCACTAAAAGTGATCAGAAATTACATTAGTGTATATAATAATAATTACTATTATTATTTGATCATCTTATTCTTTATAGAAAAATACTTATGTTTGGCACCGAATTTTTAATTTTAAGGAATAATTCTATCCAATTTTTATATAAGTAGGGGAATAAAAAATAAAATTAAAAATAAATTAAAAGACGCATAGAAAAAATAAAGTTGATATAATAATTTTTACTTTTTCAATAAATTTACCCTACAATATAAAAGTCAATTAAAAATTATATACCATTTTAAAAATAAACTAAAAATTTTAAATCTTTGAATTTTAACGGGAGTTAAAATAAGTTTTCTTGAAAATGATGAATTTGAGTTTGACTCATCCTATGCAGATTTTTTGCTATCATCTAAAAACTTCTACCGCAAAAAAATGGTTTTCAATTGTTCCTTTTGCTGTATACCGGTCATTGAAATTAATACGATTTTACATATAAAACTGATTATATCGTGTAAAATAAAATATAGGGTAATCCATTTAAAAAACAAGTTTGTTCCAGACTAAAGTCCTATATTCGAAAATAATTTTTAAATATGAAGTTTAATGCTGCTACCATTTTGTGATGTTTTTTGTTATTATCACTAATGGTGTCGAAATCACATGGAAAAACAGTCTATCACTACCATTATAATTTTGTATCCTTTATTTTGATGTCCATAAGGTCGCAGATATTGTACAATTTTTCACACTATATGCAAGCAATACCTACAGTCGATAAATTTTAGAATGTTCGAATTATATTTAATCTATTCTTCAAACTCTACTATTTTGAGATGTTTCATAAAAGAACAATAATTAAATAAAAAACAAAACGTTGGTGACCATTTAACTTCCTTTGGATACGCCCATGTGAACTCCAAACTATCAAAAATAATCTCGCTATCTGCCTCCATGGTTTTGTTGATCCAGCTTATTATGAATTTTTAAAATAAGCCAAAAAATAAGCTGCATATTTTCCTCATTAATAATTCTATTTAGTTCAGTAATAGACGTATGGCAAATTTCTGGAAACATATCTATAAATCGCGACTGTTAAATAACATTTAATTAAAAACATAATAATTAAAAATACCTAAAGATAATTTTATGGACAATGTAGTATTTAAAATGATTTATCTGTGCATGGTAATCCTTAAGTATTTGTACATACAAGTATTGTAGATTTTTGACTTTAAAATATTATAATTTGAGACAACTTGCCTTTACTTGGATAATTATTGATAATTATTGATAATTATTGATAATTATTGATAATTATTGATAATTATTGATAATTATTGATAATTATTGATAATTATTGATAATTATTGATAATTATTGATAATTATTGATAATTATTGATAATTATTGATAATTATTGATAATTATTGATAATTATTGATAATTATTGATAATTATTGATAATTATTGATAATTATTGATAATTATTGATAATTATTGATAATTATTGATAATTATTGATAATTATTGATAATTATTAATAATTATTAATAATTATTGATAATTATTGATAATTATTGATAATTATTGATAATTATTGATAATTATTGATAATTATTGATAATTATTGATAATTATTGATAATTATTGATAATTATTGATAATTATTGATAATTATTGATAATTATTGATAATTATTGATAACTATTGATAATTATTGATAATTATTGATAATTATTGATAATTATTGATAATTATTGATAATTATTGATAATTATTGATAATTATTGATAATTATTGATAATTATTGATAATTATTGATAATTATTGATAATTATTGATAATTATTGATAATTATTGATAATTATTGATAATTATTGATAATTATTGATAATTATTGATAATTATTGATAATTATTGATAATTATTGATAATTATTGATAATTATTGATAATTATTGATAATTATTGATAATTATTGATAATTATTGATAATTATTGATAATTATTGATAATTATTGATAATTATTGATAATTATTGATAATTATTGATAATTATTGATAATTATTGATAATTATTGATAATTATTGATAATTATTGATAATTATTGATAATTATTGATAATTATTGATAATTATTGATAATTATTGATAATTATTGATAATTATTGATAATTATTGATAATTATTGATAATTATCAATTATTTAAGACAAATTGGCTCAAATCGTAATATTTGGAAGTAAAAAAATATATTATACATCTTTATACAATTACTTAAAGATTACCTTGCATAACTAAATAAAAAATAGTTGTATATTTCTTTCAAATACCATGTTTATTTATTATTTCATTACGTTCAGATTATAAATAGAAATTTATCATACTCACAGTTTTTGCATTTGCATTTCTTTATTAAAGTTTCGTCCTTGATATCTTCGTGGCAAGCTTTACAATAATACCAAGCCCTGAAAAAATTGTCAACTTTAGAATGAATTATGTTAGTATTTTATAACTTAATATTTTCATTCTTATAGTTTCAATCATTTTGTTTTGTTTTTGATTTCATTATAATAATATAATACGTTTGTGTATAACATTCGCTTAACTGTCTTACAGACCTGATGATGATCATATTGACCAAAACTAGTTAGCATTAAAAAATATATATTGATGGTTACGACTTTTTGGTAAACGAGGACAATGTGCGTGGATATTAAATTCATTATAAAAAAATTATCATTTAGTCTTATAATATAATATAAAAATAATAATTCAAACTCACCTCTTTACTTCATCTGCAGACTGTGCTATAAAAAAACCCTGAGTATTGGCAACAATTTTTGCACCTCTTGGATTTATCGAAATTTTGGTATCGGCACCTTCGATTCCCCTGACCTCGATCGCAAGTAAAAGAAGTTTGAGTTTAGTAAAACATAACCTAAAATCAAAATTCACGTTAGAAACTTTTTGATAGAAAGAGGAATTTAAACAAAACAACTTACTCGCTAGCTTGTGTAAAAGACATTCCTGTAAACGAAGTAGACAATGTTTCGGTGTACATTTCACATCCTGTACCTTGAAGATAGTCGTTTTGCCAAACTTGAGTATCCGGTGACTGAAAAAATAAGATTAAGAAACATACAAATAAAAAAAAAGCAATTTCTCGTTTTAATTCAAAAAATTACCGTTTTAAAGGAACGCATAGCGAAAAGATTTGCCATCATGGTTGAAAAACCTGGCGCCAAACAGGATTGAGCAATAAAACCTAACTTAAGTTCTGCTAAACAGATGACGTCATCGCCTTGCTTCCAGTCCCACGAAGGAATGTTGAGTAAATAAGCCTGAAAAAAGTTTAAAAAAAATTGCTTATTTCTTCATCAATATATAAAAATTGATTACAAAAAGAAACGAATCATTTGGATTCGCCCATTTATTTTTTAGCTTTAATACTGCATATTTTTTCATTGTAAATTACAGTTCACGTAGAATATCGTTTGCCCCGTTTGAATCGCACGGATGGGCCTTTTGGTAACCATATGTTTTTTTCATTTTAAATGACAGTTGACACTTGAAATGCCGTTTGTCCCATTCGATTCGGATTAATAATAACGGAGATATAAGCTTGGAAATCTTATATACATATAAAGAGATATATTATTTAATAAATCATGAATATAAAACGAAATATTGAATTAAAAAATATTGAGAGGTGGTAGGAAGCTGAAAATTTGGGATTATGTATTTTTTATGTGAAATATCAAAAAAAAATATAAAAATAAATTGGTGGAAAAATTAAAAAAAATTGGATATCGATAACAGCGCCACCTACCGGGTCCAAATATAGCTAAGAATCATCCAGTTAACCTCATAGGTACAAAAAAATCATTAAAATCGGTCAAGCGATATTCGTTCTCTTTTTGTAATATAAGGTATAATAAAAAAAAATAAGCAATTACCTTATTATGATATTGCATTAATTGAATAATCACCCTAATATCGTCACTATAATTTTTTATTGAAATTACTCTCATAATGTTAGCAGCGTCCTCTGCATCTGGATCCTGGCAATACTTATTGGCAAGAACTAGACAGGCGTCTGCTTCATGTACCTGAAAAATATATTTCGTTAAAAAAATTTTTTCAACATTATTCAGACTTTATTTCTATTATAACTATTTTAACTTAATATTTTTAGTTTTTTTATTAGATTATTTATTTAAATATAATGGGATACTGTTCAAAAATTTCCGGCACTATCAACTTGAATCAAATGGAATCTGAAAGATATAACTTTGCCTACAGTTAATATATCTTCAATTTTTACAAAAATTGTTAAAAGGCAAGAATTGGGACATTATTATCGATATTTGATTACAGAACAGAATTTATATTCAAAAGCAACAATATAAGAATAATGCTAACAGAAAACTTATAAATATTCTGACTGTGAGTGAAAACAACTATTTGTGCAAGTTTGTTCGCAAGACTCTGCGCAATTGTAGCTTAGCTAAAAATGTTTATCTTGTAATCCATAGGGGAACCTCAAGCAATGAAGTAATATCAATTATGTTTTCAAAATGGACTGACTTAAAACAAGAAAGTTCAAATATATACCTGTATGTAGATAGAGATATATATTATTTCGCTTTATCGAGTTTTCATTCATAAATCTAAGTAAGGTTGGAAAATTTTTGAACCGCTCCCTATAAAATTTAATTAACTAACTTCAAGTTAAATTAAATTTAGAATTAATTTCTATTAGCATTGTATTTGTTATGGTATATACAATATTAGTGCGAAGTAAATGCACGTGATGAAGATGATTCAACCAGTAATAATTTTGCAATTAAATTTTGTTGCTGTATCAAATAATTTTCTTTCAGTGTTGTACAAAATTTCTTAAGTAAAGCAATCAATTAATTTATCTGGGATGAGCTAAATAGTTCTTAGGTTATTGCTACATTTTTTATTATTAAAATTAAAAATCTTTTTAACATTACCTCAAATTTAATACATTAATAAATATTTTGGTTTTATCTAATAAATTTCTAAAATAATCATTTTAACTTCTTTGTACCATAGCTTTTATGAGATGAATAATATTAGATACATTTTAACGAAATATACTCTGAAATAAATTAAATATCAGAATGCAACGGACTAACAAATCCTTACAAACTTTTCAGCCCATCTGATAGTATTAAGTAAATCAAATTTTAAATGTTTAAGCTTATTTTTAGCTCTAAAAATATACAATAATAAAAAGAATAAAAAAGTAAATAATATTAAATATAGTGTTTATCGAAGTTTTGTAATTATTTATTCTATTCTACATATTAAATTGTAAATAGGTAAAAATAATGTTTTGAAATATATAGAAAATTTCAGTATAAAAATATTTTCATGCTTTTTTTGATCTACCATTCTACTGTCATTCCATAATCATTTTTATTGCTATATATAAACATGCTACTGACTTGTCGATCATCTAGTTTATCACTTTACTACGTACATACCTTCTTTTACCTTTTGAGATACATCCCTCGAGAATTTAGATAGTTAATCAACAAATTTGAATACTTCAATACCAAACATTTTAAATTTGAATTCAAAATTATTTAATTATTGAGTGGTAAAAATATATTAAAATAGTAAAAGACGAATGTTCCTACAAACTAGGTTTGTTAAATTCAACAAAAATTATATCAATATACAGGATGTGCCAAAATTTAGGTACGTATGTATAAAATCTTTTTTGTAACTCATGAAAAGTAGAATATTTGTCATCTTAATTTTATAAAAAAATTACTTGGTTGAAATTAAAGGTGCGACATAATTTTTGAACAAGTTTCAAAAAAAGTTGATTTTGTATTTTCATATTTTTGGAATAAAACTTTAATTTGAATTGGTAATTAGTTAGGGAACTGTATCATGGGAGATTTAAAATAGACATGAAAATAATCATAATAAATGAAAGTATAAGATACTTATTAGAAGACGGTATAATAATATAATAATAAAAATAAAAAAGAAACAAACTGCTACGGATTCATAAATGTCATATATGAGGATAAGTGGAAGACTGAGAAGAAACGAAAAACTGACAAACTCGAAAGAAAACAGCAAAAATTTGATAAATTAATTAGGAAAGTCAAGTCCCGTCAAAGGATATAGTCCCATGAGAAAGAGAAAGTACTGACACTGGTTTACTATTTCGTTGTATTTTTTAGTATAGTAGAGCCATCCTAAGTATATCAGTTTTAGATTAAAAGTTTATTGTACTACTGACAGTTGCCACTGATCCTTTAAAAATTATTTAATAACCTCACCTTTAAAAATGTTCTAATAATTTACTGACAGTTAAGGTTTAATTCTGATGAAGTATGTTTTTGAATCTCGTAGTTTTCAAGATATTTTATAATAACGGGCCTACTTTTGTAAATAAATAATATTTAAAAGCAGTTAATGTTGATAAGAAATAACCAAAACGTTAGAATTATCTCTAATAAGCTGTTTTGGAATTTTACTATATACAAAATATAAAAACGTGAGTTTATGTCGACCAAAAGAATAACTTTGATCGATAATTAATTAAACTTTTGAATAAAAATACATTGGGTAGAGAGGAATGAATGAAATTATTTAGGAAAGTTAAGCCCTACCAAAGGCTATAGTCCTATAAGGAAGAAAAGTGCTGAAACTGCTCTACTACTTCGTTGCAATTTCTAGTGCTATTATAAATGGTATAGAAAAGGCGTACCAGTTTTAAACTAAATAATTACAGCCTCAAATTATTTTACTACTGACAGTTGTCGAGCAATCCTTTAAAATTCTTACAATAATCTTACCTTCAAAAATTGTTTTAATAATTTGTTGTTTAAGTGTCGCTGACAGTGAACTCAAACTATTTCTATCACTTTATTTTACCCAAAGTTTTGCCTATTCAGAAAATTTTAAATGATTATGCCTGCTAATAAAATTCTTTGGTTCAAATGCGTAAGCAGTAGTTGATATTTAAGAACATCGGAAATTTATACTTGACGCCAAACACTTTTTTAAAAGTGATAAACTTAGGATGGTTCTTAAATTTTTGCTATAGACTTCTAGAAACCATCGCACTCCTGCATAAAGTCATAATTTTCTAACAGAAACCTATCAAAACTCAAACTACACAAAATTTTTATAATATCTGGCAAACAAAAATTAGAACCTATGTTTCCTTCATCTAATTCACACTATTATGTAACTCAAACATCGTCAATTGATTTTTTTAGGAAAACTTTTCAAAACATCGTATTGAAAATATTATTAATCAGTATCTATCGGTAGGTTGTGTTAATACTGATTACCTAAAACCTACCAATTTCAACACCTATTGCATCTTTAGATATAGTGCCTGTCAACGATATAAGACCAGGGCGTAGAGTGGCAAGTCGAAAGAAATTAGTCCAGGCGTAAAATAATAATTTGATTTATCTTTAGTACCGCAGTAAGTTATTTAGATAATTAAAAAATTATGTATTATTAACTAATAAAAATTTATTTGGGTTAGAGGCAACATTTACTGAAAGCATCAAGTTTTTGTTTTTAAATTTAACTACAAAAAATCCTAAAATAATTAGATTCTATCAATTTCATCTCTGTCCACATACTGTGTATGGCTTTCTTTGACACGTCCTTAATTTTGAGACGTTATTACGGCATTTACAATTCACCCGGCAATTTTAATAAACGAATTTTCACGAAACATAAAAAATGATTCCGTAAGAGACAGATTAAACACGTAATCCTTTATCTTAAGACAATAAGAAAATAAACTTTAATAATCTTTAATTGAGGCTGTATAAAAAGAAATCTTCCTAAACAAAAAAATGTCTGTTTCTGAAAATCTAAAGAAGAATTGTGGATATGAAAATAGCAATCTTGTTTAAATAACCACCTAATTAACAGAAGTGCTACACGAGAAAATACGAAAATTTGTAAGTATTGTTGGTTATTTGCAATGTTAGTTCAAGATAGAGTATATAGTATAACTTAAAAAAAAGTTTTTACTGTAACTAAATTTATAACTTATTCTGATACTAGAACTGACCTAGGATTGGAATTGATCTTAGAACGCAATGGTACACTAGAGCATAAATCATTCTTACACCTTCGGACTAATTTATTCCGCTTTACCTTTCTTCGCGCTGGTGTTACATCATTTACGGGCACTATACATTTCGATTATGAGAGAACACTGACGTTTATAGACAAGGCAACACAGTTATGTGCATCAAACTTACCTTGACCCTTTGCAGATCTATAGGGTTCATTATGGTACCTTGGAAGAATTCTACTGTAGTGAAATGTCTCTTGAAAAGACCTTCCAGCTCTAGGTCCGGCGGTTTCCTACACATTCCAATCATTTAACAAAAGTCAAGCAAAATTAAGCAATAACATTATTAACCTATAGCAATTTCCAGTCCATAAAAAACTATAAATGTAGTAAAATATTTTCCAGAGCACCATGCAGAGATTCGCTGCCAAAAAATGATAACTAATTTGGAACTTTGCAAGATTTTGTTTTTTATTTTTAAAATGGCTTCATAAACGTTGTCTTTTAGGTACTTGCTGATCATATCTTAGTAGTATGAATACAGGAACACCAGACCACTTTGTTAACATACTTATCGAGTTCTTTGGTTCGAAGACGAAGATGAAGGAGTCGTTGAAGAAGTCGCTGGAGCATTTTATAAACCGAAGAACTAGATGAACACGAGAGAAAGTGGTTTGGTATTCATGAAGTCCTACTACTTATTTAAAAAATATTTAAAACAATATATAATATCAAAGATAGTTTTTTTTAATAGAATAGTTCGTTTTTTATTTCATATATAACTTTAAAGAAAAAAAAATATGTGCATTTCTTAGAGGTCCTCTAATATTGTTTCTAATATCATATGGAAAACTTTTTCATTAATAATTTTTGAGAAAAAATTATTTGTGATAAAAGTTATTGCTTCACTTAAAACATGATATTGAAAAAAAAATATTATGTAAATATGAATTTGGTACAAGAGTAAAGTACCTACCCTTATTTATAAAAAAAATAGGAAAATGTTATTTGAATAACTCTTTTATAAACAATATTTAAAGTTAAATATGAAATTACAGCCATATATAATAACCTCACCTAATTTTCTAATAATTTGCTGTATGATTATTGCTGACAGTGAATCTCAAGCGGCTTTGATTCTGATGAAGTATGATTATATTTTTTTAATCTCGTAGTGTTTTTAGATATTGTATAACAAATGGTCTAATTTTATGAATAAATAACCTTTAAAAGCTATTAATGTTGAGAAATTACCAAAAGGTTGGAATTGTCACTAATAAGCTGCTTTGGAATTGCACTAACAAAATATAAAAACAGTCGTTACAGATACAGAAGCTGATTAAGCTTGTCTGGGGAAGGGACGGCCATTATTATTTGCCGTAGCACTCCGGGACGACTTGAAGATGACTGATGGTGCCATTTGACTTACAGATAAGGAAAATCCGGAAAACCGTGAACAAAAAAAAAGGAATTGACACAGGCTTACAAATACAAGGACATAATGAAAATCAAGAAGATAAGTAACGAAACAAAACTGAGAGTATATAAAGCCAACATAAAACCAGTAGTAATATACACAGGAGAGACAATGTATTTAACTAATAAATATAAATAGGGAAAGAAAGTATTACAAAGAACAATAGTAAAGTACTATTTTTTATCAAAAATAATTTTTTTTCTCAAAAATCTATATTAAAATAATTTTCCATATTATGGTGCACACTTTTTAAGAGGTCCTGTATTTTTTCTTACTTATGTGATAAAATAAAGAACAATGCTAAAACAAGTACGTTTAAAAAATTATGCTTTTCACTGCTTGTTTTAAAGCTTTTTGGCAATTAATTGTTATATTTAGTATATTTTAAAAAGAATTATATATCACTTTTTTATTTAAACATAAATAAATGGTCTAACTTAAAAGGAACATCCAGTATTTATTAATATTTGAGTGAAAACTGATCCTTTGACTTCTTACAACTTAAATGACAAGCTTAACGCAAACCTAACACCCACGATTTATTTATTGTTGCAAGATAATATTCTTTGAAAATATGTGTAATTAAGGTCCCGTTTCTTAATTAAAACTAGATACATAAACATATAGAAAGTTAGGTTAAATTGATTAACCATTCCGTCAAATCTTTATGACTGTCTCTAACTATTCCAATAAAAAATTGAGCTTTATAATGATTTTATATAATTAATCATACATATGCAAAAATTTTAATAAAATCTTGCAAAGATTTAAAGAAAATATTTCTAACAAACTAAATAAATATATTCAGGGATATTCATTCACAATGAATATTCTACTTAGTGGGTACCTTGACTCTTTCAAGGTCAACTGCGTTCATCATGGTTCCCTGAAAAAACTCCACGGTCGTATAATGACGTTTCAGAAGACCCTCCAATTCCAAATCTGGTTCTTTTCTAAAAACAGCTTTAAATGTACTTGGGTGTCTTATTTTTTTTTTTACTAAAATGTCTGAGGTACTTCTTTTGAGAAATATTTGTGTGTAATAAATTAAATTAATACGCCCAATTTTTCCATTTTGCTCTTGAAATAAAAATAATTTTTTTCCTGCGAAAAGAACCTTTCAAAAATAAATGAAATAAAAATGTAAAAAAGTAAAATCATCTATGGAACCTGAAATGGCCTGGAACATTTCAAAATGTTATATTCTAGGACCTTTCCTTTATAGTATATATACCAGCTGACCGCAAAAGTAATTAATTATCTCTTCCTGATAAGACAGATTATAGTCTTAATGAAATACTTTCAAAATCAAGTAAAAATTATCTAGCAAAACGAAGTATTTAAGTATTAAAAACCCTATTTTACCTTAAAACTATAACAAAAACCAATTTAAAAAACGATGAAGTAAAATAATTATTTATTTTCGTTAAAAAAAGAACCAAAAATCTTAATTCAAGTACAAGTAATGCGAAAAAAACCAAATTGGCAAAAATCGAGAAAAAACAACTAAAAATGTGTTAAACAGCCTTCAAAAATCGTAATTATGCTTTAAAAATACTATAAAATGTATTTAAGTATGTATTCTTGACAAAAATCAATAAAGAAACGTTAAATTGATATATTTTAAAGAGATCAATACTTTGGTGCCACCCGGTATACATTTTTCGCCTAAATTCAGTGAATGTTTTTTTTTTAAACGAATGAACTCACCTATGCAAAAAAACGACTTCTACGTCCACATCTTCCCGATCTTCGTGCAGAAAATCTTTCAAAAAATGTGACACCGATTCATATGTGATGTGTCCACAAACGACAATGTGCCTAAATAAAAAAAAATACTTATTTCATTATAAGAAAATTAAAACATTAATTAATCAATGGTGTTCCTAAGTATCTATTTGCTATGTGAGTGACAGTGTGTCCAAAAAAGTATCACAACCGTTTAATATTCAGCTCTCTAGTTGCCAAAAAACCAAAAATTAAAAACTAGAGGCTTTAAGTTTGATTTTAATAGATTTGGATTACTACAAAGTGGCACCCAACCATTTTTAATGCAAGATATTGTTGTATATTTCAATTGTGATACTTTTAGGGAACACTGTATTTGATTAGGTGCAGTATTAGTGTATGTATTTTGTGGAGATCTTCCATTATGCCATCCTAAACTATTTGCTGTAACCCTTAGGCAAAATAAGAAGTTTTTTTGTATATTTTCATGTAAAAACATTAAAAATTATAATTGATCATTTTATGAATGTAGCAATCTAAAAACATAATATATAAGTTAACTATTATTCTACAGAGAAGAAATTAGTTAAATCCAATCAGTAACAGAGATATTTATAATTCCTTTTTAATCTTCAAAACTGCAAATAATGTTATTGAGGAAATATTAAAAATAAAACTAAGAAATATAAAAACGAATTGCAATTACAGCAAAGATTAAAAAATATTGTCAGTTTTAATTGTTTTATTGATAAACGAATGTTTAAGAAATCATAATGAAAGATCACATTATTAACTGAATAACTGAAAAAAAAAATAAGTTAGTTATGACATACATTATTAATAATATTGTTAATACTAAAAGTATCATGCAACTAGAGCATAAAAAAATTTCTGATAAATCATCAAATCACAATTGGCGCCAAACAAATACTAAATTATCAGAAACTTGGTTGCTAAAAATTTTAAAAACTCTAATCTATTCTATAAAATACAAGTGAGCGCCTAATCACAGCCTGGCCACGCACTTAAATAATTTCTAGTGGTACTAGATGACACATGCCATCTGCATGCAAACCACTAACAAACATTTCCTGATTTTTTTTAATTTGAACAATTTTCTTGTACTATAGAAGAACGCGCCATCAGTTAGATTCAGTAAAAATGTAACAGGAATGCAGACTGAAGATGTTTAAGTTCAATAAAACGTTTATTACATAGATAGGAATAACATAATTTTATAGTTTTATAACTTTCTGGGCTTCATCACAAATATATGTGTACATTTGATTAAACGTGGAAAAAATGAGAATGATGCACTCTGTGGAGTCCTATCAGTCATTTTTTATTTAATAAATCCGAGTCAAATTTAGTCCTCATAAAATTAAAGATCTGTATTGATAGATATATATTATAAAGGGACTCCCATATAAAGTAAAACAATCAAAAACCAACTGCAGCAAATATATTCTAAGATATCAAAGAGATTCTTACTCTAAGGAGCAAAAAAATATTTATAGTAGTTATTATTCATATTAATAAAACAATTGCTATCAAAATAAATGAAATAGACTTTGACAACTTGCAGGATATTAATAATTAAATGAAACGACATAATATCTCCTGCAAAAAAATTATCTTAACACCAGTACTTGTAGTATGAGTTTCAGCCAGGAAAAATGGATTTACCTCAGAAGAATGAATATTACTGTAAGAAGAATTGAGCCATCCTTGTTGCTGTTACGAGCCATTAGCCTTATAGGTTAGACTTTACGGTATTCTTAATCTTTTCTCTAAAGTAAAATTTGATGACCAAAGCTATTTTAAAAAAATAGTAGCTCCGAAAAGTTTAAAAATTTTTGTAAGCCTTTATAGATTACATGTTTAAAATAATTACGTGAATTTAGCTAATTGGTACCCCTATCTTTCGTGGCAAACTAATTTTATTGAACTTTAACTGTTTATTATTTATTAGTTCCTGTTACAGTTTTTGTTTTTATTAGTAGGATATTTTACGTATATTATATAGACAATAGAGTTACAAATTCCACGGAATAATGTATTCACACTAACAAAACATTTAAAACATCAATAGGATAGAATCAGAACGTGCAGATATAGGATATCAGAAAAAATTTAGATAAAGAGTCAAAAGCAAATTTTAATGCAGACGCCAAAAGTGGATTATCCAAATAGTAATAGGACAATTACTTAACAATCAATAATAGATTTTTTTAATTTACAATACAATTAATAATTCAAGGTAAAGATACCCCTTCTTTTAAAAATTGTATCGTAAACTTTAAATATTTAATTATATTATTTTCAAATGTTTAATTTCATTATATTTGGAAGGGCTTGCTCTTAAACGGATTCCTTTTAACTAGTGATTCCCAACGTTCTAGTAAACAACTGGTTATTTATATTTTCTTCTGCCTTTTGGTTGAGTAAATAATTTGCCCATATTTTATCTTCTTCAGTTTTTAATTTCTTTATACCCAACTTTTCAAAATTGAACAAAATCACTCTGGTTGATTTTGTAAAATTTAACCCTTTCATAACTTATTTGGTTAGCAGGTTAAAGAAAGACATCAATTTATACTATATAAAGATGGACTTTAGCCTTTGCATCAAAATTTGCATTAGAATTGACTCTTAAATTGATCCTATCCCGATTTCTATTTCACCAAGACCTCTTTCAGACAGAACGTTTCCCTGATCATTGTTTAAAGAATACCCATATCCCACGTGACTAAAATTAATATTAATAACTTCAATAATAATCCTAAAACAATGTCACTGGCCTATTTGAACTGATACTTAAGTTATCATAAAAGAGAGGCCATTTTTATTAAATTTACCAGATATGGGATAAGGATATTGTATGCGATTCGTTACTTATAAGTAACCAAGAATGATCTATATAAATCATAAATAGGTCAGTGAAATACGGATTCAACCTAGAAATGAGAGACAATAAGTTGAATATTTGTATAAATGTTTTTTTGGCCTTAAAAACACTATGTAAACAGTCACAATGTTATGCGTCTTAAGATATTTAAGGTCAAATGTCGCGATTTTTTTTGCAAATTTCTCGTTTCCTACACTGGCCATAAACAAAGAAGTATTGCATTCTTACATTTCTACATCCATTGCCCACTCTTTTAGAATTCAGAAAAACTCAACATACAAATAGGTTATAAAAATAATTCAGCATTTACACATAATTTGACAAAATCATAACAATACAGTACCCAAAAACAGAATACGCACCCATAAAAATACCAAAAATAATATACATGCGCTTGGCAAACACAAAACAGAAATAGACCACGAATTTGATTATGAAAACGAGAAAACAGTGAAAAACTTAAAAAAGAGAATTTTTAGAAACAGTAGTAGTAGTAACTGCTGTATCCGAAACTCTGTCCGAAAGGCAGCTCTAGTAGTGACGGTGCGTTTAAAAACTTTTTAAAAGAAAAATAATTTTAATAAATAAAGAATTATAAGTAGCTACTCAAGAAAGTCCACGAGAGATGCCGAAAAATACCTAAATCCCAAAAAAATTACTGCAAAATAACATTGTTTATCAGTAAACTTAAATATTAATGAAAATATTTTTAGTATATAATTAAACTGTGCAAACCATATTAAGCACGTGACTCCACACTCCACTAGATATTTTGAAAACGGTTTTTAATAGGAGAATTTTTCTAAAAACTAAAAATGTATAGAACGTTATATTCTATAAGTTTTATAAAAATGGACTTAATTATACTTGTAAAAATATTCATTTTAAATAAAAAAAAAAGTTATTTTTCATAATTTTCCAATGTAAATCGAATTTATTTAAAAAGCAAAAGAAATTATGAAGAATTACTTTTTTAATTTAAAATAAATATTTTCACAAGTATAGTTAAGCCCATCCGTGGACACACTGTATAATGCTGTAGAACTAATTCACATTATAACATCTATAGAACGTTTCAGAGCAACTTTCGAGGTAAGTACCGTAAAAGTGCTAGTGTGATGTTTTTCAAACTTCACTTTGTAACCTCTGTGAGCTGTGCTATAAAAGTCTTGCCATTGCGGACATTCAGCGGTTGCAGGGATATTAGGGTTACATTAAAAGTATATCGCATGCGAGCTTAAAGAGCCTAAAATTGCAGCTTATTAACGTAGATGGGATGTTTTTGTGCTAGCTGGGAAGTGACTTTTCACAAGGTTTTTAGAAGGCCAAAATAAAGGTTTCATAGGTAGAATGGTTGTTTCTAAATAGTCACTTCAAATTAAATTTGTTTAGGATTAATTATTATAATTTGATAATTGTAACATAATTAAATGACAGGTGTCGCCATCCAGCGAAAATTAGATGATGTAAAAACCCTCGTTCACCTGATCGATGGTCCCAGAACTAACATAGATTATCTACTCAGCTTAATTGTCTCTTATTCCGAGATTTACCTTTTTCTGACCTTATTTGACTGTATTTAAAAGGTAAATGTCTGTCTTCGGCATCTTCTGAAAAAGGCCGTATAAAGTGGATGACTTTTCGCTGTTCGCCACCATACGGCGCTCGCTGGAAATAACCGTAAAGAGATCGACGTTGATTCCTATTGGTTAATGATCTACGGTTAAAATGTCAATCAATCACGGTTACTTCGAAACAATGGCGCCGTATGTACACGTCGAATGGCGAAAAGTCGATACAGTTTGAAAGAGGCCATTACGTTCTAAACCATTTAAATAACATAACTTGGATTATACAGACAAACAAATATTTTATGTTATCCTCACCTTCGACCTCTCTCGTTCTTCAAGGTGCCACCATATTTCGGTCTAGTCCCAATCAAGTCAATGATTTCAGGGATACAACTCGCGAATATTGCCTAGAGACGCGGAGGAAAAATAAAAAATAGCTACAATCCAATTTTAAAAATGGTGAAGTGAAATTTGTCAAAGTGTTCATTTAGCCTATTTAAACAAAAGAAAGAGAAGGCCTGTCTTGGAAGGATCGACTGTTCGCCGTTCGCTATATATCATACATAGTTTACACTCCAATCAACGAAAGACTGGGATTAAGACAGGAAAAGGCAATTTTTTATAGAAGAAAGTAAATAAAATGGATGAGTACTTAATTTTAATATTAATAAAATAAATACACAAAATCATATAGGTATCACATAAAATTTATTATTCAATTTAAATGGCCGTTGTTCATTTAGGCAATTTAAGTAATTATTCTTTCAGATATTTCGAGCAGGTCCATCCGATTGCCTTTGTTGCAGTTACATAATAAAATATTCGTATGTGGACTAAGGAATGAGGTTTGCGAAAGCAGATTGCGTAATCAAAATATCCAAGTTTTAATATATTTCTATATATTTAAATGCTCAAGAACACAAATTTCTAATTATTCTATAATTTTATAGATATCAGACTGTGAAGCATTGGAGTGATGTGTTAATTAAAAAACTTTTGATATTAAAATTTGTTTTGAAAGCTAGATTTATATTATTTAGTAAATTATATGAAACAGAACCGAAATAATGTAAAGAGCCAGAAAACAGGCAACTGAAATTTGAATTTACAATATGAATCATCTCTAATGAAAAATCGTTGTTAATAAATTATTTTCAATAAAAAAGGAGTAGGATAACTGTAAGGAAAATGCTCTTTAGAGTAAGCTATTGGAAGTAGAAGGGTGGTTGAAATTGTAATAATTGATAAGGACATCTTTGATGATAGGTGTCCGGTAGGTTGACTTAAGTCATTTTTCCTTTACCAACAAAAACTCACATTGGTAAATAATTCAGCTATATTTAATTTGTATAGTGTGTCTTCTTGATATCCACCAATATCTTGTAGTTTCTGTTTTTATACATCATACTCCTTTGAAGATCATTCATCAAACCGAATGATCGTTACCTATCAAGTGTTTCCAATCCCTAATTTATTTTAATTTTACTTTCTAATCCCTTCATATATTATCCTTACTTTACTGCCATCGACCACAAGATGTTTTGATAATTTATTAAATTTTATCTTATTCATGTATTTTTTATAAAGTAGACTGTTAACTCTATCAAAGAGCGCAATACTTTGTTCTTGGAGGTTTGAATGTTGCTATCTCTAGCACATCCATGATGAAATGCAGTAAAGTGAGAATGGTCTTATAACAGTAGATTAATATATTATTAATTACTGACAGTTATGAGTTTCTGCTTTATAGTTTATAATTTATTTCAAATTAGATTCTTTTTGTTTTTAACATGTACTTTCCATTGCAACTTGGGATCAAAGGTCATTCCAAGGTACTTTTCATTTAGTTCATGAGGCACAGTCTTTCCGTTGATATTTAGAGACACAGAGGTTTTACCATTTTTTTATTAGTGAAGTTCATATAAATAGTTTTCAATTCATTATTTATTGGTCCATCTAACCAGAGAATTGCTAGCAGTTCGAATCCTGGTCAATTGCAAGAAGATCAGTATCACCAGCGGATGTATCTACAGTTATATTTTCCAAAATTGGAAAGTCACTAGAGTAGAGTTAGTATAAGATGAGTCCAAGAATATTTCTTTAAGGCACTTCAGTTTTTATTACTTTTAAATTAGACTATTCATCTTCCTATTTGATTCTAAAAAGCCTGTCCGAAATATATGTTATTAGAATCTCTATATATTGCTTCAAAACAATTTTTTTTAGTTTATGAACCATTTTATTTTGTTTTTATTGAATGGCTGTTAAATAATTTTGAATTTAAGGCAATTATAAAAGCTAAGTGAATTTCTAAATAATTCAACATCAAAGTTACATCATTATTAGATGTGATGATAGTATTTTATTTGAAATCATTTAGCTGAATATATTTTTTGAATGTTTTCTTCGTTGATTGGACTATAACCTTTTTTATTTTCTTCTTCATACTACGGTACCAATGTTATTAATTATTGTTATACTAAAAACACATTAATTACTAACAAAAGCCTGATGATGAGGGCCTGAGAAATTAGACGAAACGGCGAAAAGTCGATACGTGAAAATATACATAGGACCAATTTTAGTTGACGTTTATTTTTATGCACATATATATACAGTGAGCACATTAAAGTTGGAATAAATTTGATAAAATGTTTATTGATATTTTTTTTTGAGATGAAATTTGTACTAACAAATCAATTTTTTTAAACGTTTTGTTGTTTGTAGATTTTTGTATTCAGTGATTTATTGGGAATAACGGTAATAATTAAAACTTTTTTAAAATTAATATGGAATTTTTGTTTAAATGTTTCTTTTTCTTTTGTAAATCTTACATTTTTGTTAAATGTCTTTTTAAAATTATAAAAATAATATATAAAAAAGTATAATTAATTTATAATATAGATTCATAAAAAGAAAAAATTATAACCAAAATGTATAATATAAAAAATAAAAAGATATTTAAACAAAAATTCTATATTATTAATACAACTGAAGAAAGCTGTCCGATTTTAGGCCAAAATCTTTAAATAATATAAACAATGTTTTGAAGTTTTAATTATAAACCACATTCCCAAAAAATCATTGAATAAAAACGTCTAAGAATTGACTCTGATTTTTTAGATACACAAATTTTGATAAACCTATACTTTTTATTACGTCATTTTTCGACACAGTTTTTTAATTGGTACTATTTAAAAGAGTATATTTTTTGTATATGCGCCGAATGTTGTCTGTTACACAACAATATTAGAATTAAAAGATGTAATAAAAAAAATTTGAATTAATAATAAATCATGCAAATTACAAGCTTTTCAGTTCTTGACAATATGCTAGTCAAAATTTTTTTCCAAACGTATAATTTTCAAAATTTTTCTATTTAGAAAATATTGTGGTGCAACATACACAAAATGAGTTGTCTATACACCCAAAGATTTACTCTTTTAAATGGTGCTTAAAAAATGGTAGTATCATTTAAAAACGACGACATATTTAGAAAAATTATAAGTTCTTAAAAATGAGCATCAAAAAAAACACAATCAAGCAATAATTGTTTACTTGACCAAAATATATTATATTGAATTTATTCCAAACTGTACATGCTCACTGTATAATATAAAAGGATTCACTGATTAGGTCGGTTGGTTTTTTTCGAAAATAAACTATCAATTAATAGTTATTAGCTTTATAAACTCTATTGTCGCTATTAGACTATGCCAATGGCGGCGTAACCAAGTTGGTCCTTTAGTGACTCGACACGTCTTGGAATTAAACTACGGTAACTGGTGGCGCCACCAAAAATTTTTGTCAAACTGGTGGACAGCTTCGGCGTAACAAATGCATAAAACGCAGTTACAACTTACTTATGTTATACACTAATGCTTATAGCAGTAACACCAATTGGCCCCCCATTGTGCCCTAGTTGCGCCACCAGTTGCACCACTAGTGACCTAGTCTAATAGCGGCTTAAAATCGTTAGAGTTATTATAGAGTAAACATGGATAAAATGTATATGCATCTAAACATTTTTTAAAGTTATTTCAATACCTTACAAAAAAAGACATAATTTCGAAAATTAGTTTCCTTTTCAACACTTTTGTTGTTAATTTCACGGTTCAGCAATCTCGTCTCCATAAACAATAAAGGTGAGCGAATAGGCTCTATGGCTTAAACTTTCCCGCATGAAGATAGAATGGGAAGTCCAGAGGTCTTCCTATTTTTCCCTTGTTTAGAATTTGCTCCTGAATAATTAAGATCATTTTATAAAATAGCTTAAGATGCTGCGTATGCTTCTACCAAACACTTATTGGCTCCACAAACTGTGTGTGATGATATTTTAATCAGAGGAGTGTTCAGGTAGTAACTAATATGTTGAACATCTGGAGCCTTTCAAGATGTATACCTGAGTTGCCATGGCTATGTTCAACTTTCGCAGATGGATCTTATTGTATTTATTTCCTCGTATCTGTTATTAAGGAGATACTCACTGCATGTCGAACAGAAGTTTTATCTATTCCAAATACAAATCACACCTAACATCTATGATAGTGCCACATAAATATTCTCTAGACTTAATCCACTCTGGATTTTTGATTTTGTGTTTTTATGAAAGAGCAGTTTATTTAGTGTAACTTTTATGTTTTTAAAACAAGGTGTGTCTTATTACTATGCAGAATAAACATGTTTTACAAAAAAAACTTTGATTTGGCAATTTAAGTAAAGATGGACTTTGTATAAAAGTCGTAAGACAGATCCATATTTAATTCCAGATTTTTCCGATACGGGCTTTTTACTTCTACCTGAAGTGCCTCGAATAGGTTAAAACAATCTATTTAAATTCTAAATCAAAGGGTTGGGCCTGTGTCGAGAAATTCAACAAATATTACTTCTGTAATACAATATTCTGTAATGCGATATAACAATGTGTTAAGAAGAAATGGTTTTCCAAATTTCAATATTTTTTTCAGGAAAACAAACTAAATATTTGTTGAGGTTTAATAATATTCAGAAAGAAACCATTGAAAAGAGATAGATGCAAAGACACACTAGCCATGGTTATTCTTATAAATCCTTCAACTTTAACATATATGCTTTTTTTCTCTTTGTAAACACCTGGAAAATGAAAATAGACTAAATATACACTTTGTGGTCGATACACCTAAAACTACTTAATTTTTTTACATCGGTTAACAAAAAAATATTCTTCATAACCTATTTTTAATAATTGTTCGCAAACTGTAATAATAAGAATTTTCATTTTGTATTTACGTTAAGTCCAATTGAGGAGCCTTTTATAGATACACTGTTTATACCAAAATCAAAATAGAATCGGTTATTTGCCCAGTAGTTACCTAATATAACGAAATAAATCCGTATTTTGTAATACATTAATTATGTCTGTATACCAAAACAGTTCCTAAATGAAAGAATATTAAACATAAAACATTTTTTATTGAAACCCTAAAATTTCCGAATGGATTTCAGTGTGTAACTTATGTTTTCCATAGTTTTTTCAAATATTGCATTTGCAGTTTGTCGCGTATTATTTTCATATCAAGAAATACAGTCATTTAATCAATTAGTTTTTGGTATACAGCACTAATATCAAATTATGAACTTGAAATAGAGATTCAGAAATAAAACATTTACCACATAGTACTAAACGCGAAGAAACAATGGAGAACGTAGTTACAATATATCTTCAAGCAGCTAAAATAGATCGCTACTTAGTATGTATTCCTCTGTTTGGAGTACCTCGTGGATTTGAGCATTTTGGAATAAAACCACTCATATATTTTTATGAAATCATCCAATTGCACTCCATAAGTCCACGCCTGTTTGAATGCTGCGTTTGTTGCCCAGATATTTGAGTTTTTCTGCCTTAATACGAGATAAATGTAACATAGACTGATGTTGCCTCAATTCTCCAGAATTTTTCCAATCTTTAAAAAGGGTAAATGGGGAATAATGTTTTATTTCCGAAGCTGCATATGGCAAAATTCTGATATATGACTTCCTTTTTTTTATTGTCTTGATTTCTGGCCAATCACACCGTGCGTGGCACTAGCAGGCTGTGCAGGCATTTGGTGTAAGTGCTACTATAGTTCTACGGGTCGATCTAAGTCAAAAACTAGTAGCAATCCAAAACCGTAATCACTTAAAACTATAGGAAAATTCATAATTTTAAAAATTGAGATGGGAATCCATAATAAGGTTTGTTCAGTCCCGATGTCTACTTTTTTGACCCGTTCGCAATTATTAACGTGAAATATAAATTTTATATTTGGATCTACATCTCTTTTATTTGTCTCGTGAGAAATATAAAAAAATTGGTTCCAAGCACGTAAGCAAAGCGCCCTGTGAATCGTTTGTGTATAGTGTGTAGGCTTTATTTGATCGATAAAATATTTCATTGTTTCAATAATAGACAGACGTTTAAAATTATGTAATGTATACGAAGCAAAAGCTTGTGCGAATTTGATTCATCTGTTTAAATCGAATTATTTAAAAATATTATGTGAAAAACTCTTACAAAGCAAGGCACTTGGTATTTAGGTGATACCCACTCTACAAGTGACAACTATTAGAACTTTTCCATGATTAAGAAACGCTTACTTACTTAAAGCATTAAAAATTATACAGACGAACACATTATGAAGTAAGGCATAACAATTATAAACAGATGTACTATAGATGTACCTCAGATGTACTTCAGATGTACTTTAGATGTACTTTAGATGTACTTTAGATATAACTCAAATGTAAAAAATAAACCATAAAAAAATAAAAAGTTCTTTATTCCATCAATATTATTTTTGTTAAAGTTAAATTTAATCAACATTCAATTGTCAATAAGAAAAATGCTGTGTAATTATTCATGCCTATATCCAGAAAATATTAAGCTAAGAGGTAAAAAAAATATTAATTTCTGGCATAACAAAATTTATAGAATTTCATAACAAATATTTATTATTTGTTTCTGAGATGAATGTAAAAAACTTTATTTGTATTTTTTGGGGATGTTTAGTATGTTTTTGGTGACTACGTGTATTCCAAGTTGCTTGCTTGCAAATTTTTTCACATAATACTAAAATGTGGATCCAAAAATGATGCCACTAAATGGATATTTTCAAATTTTAAAAATTAAACTATTTTTTAAAGTTAATTCGGAGTCAAAATTGAAAAATATATTAGAAAGAAAAAGTTTGTAATAGACGCTTATATAATAAATCTGTTCTGGTGCTTCAAAGAAAAATGGTATAAAGTGAACAACCATTGTAATTTATTTGAAATTTATTGGTTAGAAGAAATATTAAATATAACTTGGTTATTTTGAAGAAAGAGTTAAAGATATATTCGTTAAAAGAATCTAATAAATATATTTGGTGACCAAAAAATGTCTATTATTAATATATCTGCTATTTTAAATTAATTTTTGATCCCAGTGTTTATAAATCTAATCCTGCGATATTAAATTTAGACAACCCGATGAAATATTTAATTTAATAAAAAAAGTCCCTTCTTTTTTCACGTGTAACAATTGTACGCAATCTACAATATTAGCTAGCACCATGCCAAAATCAATAATACAATCTAGAATGCTTGAAATCAAAAATATTACCTTTACTATAATTTGGTAATATTTGCGATTACTTAAGATAGACTAAGCCACTATTTTAAATTCAAATGACTATTTTCAGATGTTTCTAAAATTTGTATTAAGTAAAATTTCATATTTGTCAGAAGCTAAAATTAAACTCCACCTTAAGAAGAGACCAGAGTATGTAAACATCTTAGTAGTACCCTAGTTTTCAAGTTTCGTTCATACGAAATTGTATAAGCAAATCAAAAAATGGAATGACCCACAACTTTTATCAATTCGGATTACCTTAAAAGCTTTTACACATTATAAAAAAAATTAAATTATTTTACAACCACCTCAAATCTATCTTAAGTCTGGCTAAGTTAACAAGATAGTAAAAACACATAAGAGGTACTACCAATCCAGTAATAAATGCAGAAAACGTTGTAAAAAATATGTTACAACTTACTCACTGCCTAAGAAATGCATCTACATTAGACATACAAAAAGATAAACACTCTAAAATGAAAATGAAACAACCTTCACAATTATGAAATTCTCATGTTCATCGAGTTCTTTGGTAAAGAAACGTTGGAGAAGCATCTGGAAGCTAAGAAGAAGAAGAGGAGCTGAAGAAATGACGTAGGGCCAGGAGATACATTGAAGAAACCTCTGAGACTCAAATAAGAAAGAAAAGGAGCCGAATAAGTCATCTTCGGTTTGAGGAGACATTAAAGAAAGTTCCAGATGCTTCTCTCACATCCCCCTGGTCATAAGTAACTTCTTTAGCACCTCTTATTCATCTTCGAGTCTCCAGATACTTCTTCGAAGTCTTTTCCAACCAAAGATGCCCTTACATTTCATCTACTTTTACACGTAGGAAGAGTACAACTAAAAACACCGGACCAATAAGCCTAAGATACTAAAAATCATTATTTATCTAAAGAGCAACTAAAAGAACAACAAGAGTAAACAAAAACAAAGTATGTTTTGTCCAATTCTTACTAAGAATATTATACATAGAAGTATATACGCATTCTTTCTATTGTATTCCATCTAGGTTGCAGTGTACAGAATAATCATTTACTATGTCTCCAAGTTACAACAGTGCAACAAACTGGATCAGTCGTTAGAAGGCTTGGGATGATTTAAAATTGAAGAAAACCTTCATTAATGTATGATAGATTTTGTTAGATTATTTCATTATTCCGTCTCTAATTAATATGAAAATATCTTCACAAATTTAAATATATTTTTCTCAGTTGTACGCGAGCTTAATTAAAGGCTATCAAGCTAAATAAGATCTGTTTTACTGGTCGAACCACTTTAGACAAGTAGCTAGGACTACTTACTTCAGTAATCCTTCGATACAAGATGGGTTATCCATCTGAGATCTACCATCGATATAGTCATGTAAGATAAATCTGTCAAATGCTATTATTTGATAATGTATCTTAGGATTACCGAATAAATCTACAGTCGAATATTTTTAACAGGTTTTAGAGGAACTCAATATAAATTTGAAACCATAAATATTTTATTGATTTAGCAAGCAAAACAAATTGCAAATTTGGAATGTAATAAATTGGCATCTATCTACGTTTAAGCATTATCTAATTTAAAAATCTCCGTACAGATTTAAAGAATTTCTAGAATATGCGTCACAATATTAGTCACTTCGTATTTCTAGCCCATCGGTATAAGAACTGTGCAAAATTCGTGATGTGGGTTCGTTTAAATTTTGCTAGGAAAAGCTATATAATCGGCAACTGCTACGAGACAATGCCTCAAGTGATACAAGTTGTTGTGAATCATTCGCTGAATGGAAATTATTAGTATAATTTATAAGGAAATGAGAGTTTTGATGAATTTAAGAAATTTACTCTAATTAGAAATGGAAAAATATTGCAATCAAATCACTACACAATTGATCACTACTGATTTTGAAGACCCCATACATTTTCAAACGGGAATTTAAAAATGAAATAAAAAAGCGAAGAAATCACAAATTGCCAGGAAAGTAAAAGTTGTTTTGCAGGTTCTTAGACAGTTATATAAAAGCAAGAACACCTTCATCTAGACTTCTCGCACTTGTTTAGTGTCAGTGTTGTTAATTTTAATGAAATGTAGAATGTTTATCGAAATTTTAAAACAGTTGGCCAAGTCTATCTTACTTAAGTATAGGTAATAATAAATATAACAAAATTTTAATTCAAAGTCTACTTGTTAATATTATTCAAATTAATTCATCACGCGCATGGTTGTTACTTTGGTCTGTCAAATCTAAAGTGCTGAATGATTAGTATCTCAGTCATACTTTAAAAAATCTCAAGGGCGTGAAGTGAAGGGTAAAATTCAAAATTTTTATATAGAAACTCTTTTGTATTTTTATGCTTACATTGCCCAATGATTGAATATGCCATTTTAAATTAAAAACTATTTTTATTCTAATCTGATATTTTAAAAAATTCTACGCTATTATAAATCAGGTCAAATTTTTAATATAAAAGAGAAAATGTAAAAAAAGAGGTAAAAAAAGAGGTAAAAATTGTAAACATCCAGAAACGTACGAATGTAAGTAAGGAAGATAAAATAAATTAAGCGCCGATCCAGTAACGTATGTAGAATTTTACCAATTAATATCATATCTACAAGGTTAGGTTGAATAATTTCCAGCCCATGAGCAAAAACACGGCTTGCGAAGTTTATTGTTAACCAGTCCAAACTCACCACAACAATGGATTCCGAAAATTCTTCATAGATAGCTGGGTATAAAGTGGTTCCTCCAATCATGTATTAGAAAAATTAACTGGATGAGATACTGATAGGGGTCGATTAATGAATTGCCTACGCAAACTCAGGGAAGTATTTATACAGTTCTAAACCAACTCGATTAGAGCTCAGGGCCTTGAAGTCTGCCTGACTATGGTTAAAGATTTCTATAAGTCTTGTTAGTTGTTATTAATCTCACTCATCAGCCCCGTTCTTTCCCAACTCAGTTCTTTATTATTTTGACTGCTTACCTTTGGGAGTCTATAGCAGACCATCCAAACTTTCCGTTCCAGCAAAATGTGGTGTTGTCATTGCCCCAGTGATGTTGAAGCACGCAAGCCGGTGAATTCCAGCCAGCTTTGCTCTGGTAGTCCGTTGAAATCACTGCGCGCATATCCTTCTAAGAGTCCAGAGGGATAATCCATCTTTGTTAATGGTTTTTTCCAATTGAGGGTTCCAGGTGACTTTCTCATCTAAGATAATTCTCAGTTGTTTCACCTCATTATCGACTACGGTAGCGTAGGTGTGTACGGGTGACAGGGCTTCGAATCCTACAGAAAATCATGTAAGTTTATTACATGGTTCTCTATAGGATTTGATGAATGCTGTATTAGCAGAAATTTAATTTATCTTGATATGACATCCAGATTATAAAAATCGCCATGCGTTACTGTTTTCGACGATGGTGGGTAAGGTTATTAGGGTTTTCTTCGCCTGTAAGTCAAATGGCGCTATTCATCATCTTTAAGTCACCCCGGAGCGCCACGGAAAATCATAATAATAATACCAAAGTCGCTCAGTCGACTTCAGGGGTTGAAATTCACTCGTAAGGGGGTGATTTAGGAAGAGTATTATTATTATATTATTACCCACAAAAGAGATGGTTCCCCCGGTCCAAGGTACTTTGCTAAAGCTTGTAGAGTTTTCATTCCTTGGTGATTGTATTTAGGGCTTATTTAAGGATATTGGAGATGATCTCTTTGTACTTGACCCTAATTATAATAACCGGATCATCCGCATCCGCACCACTTTCCGAGAGAGATCGTCTAGCAGGTTACTCACCAGAATGGTCTTGTGAACGTCCTCTGCCTGGTCCGAAAGTGACTATCATTCTCTACAGTGATGAAATGATGTTCCGGTGTCCAAGCATGCTTTTGTTCCAGTTATAACTCAGTTTTTTTATTCTTCTTTCAATAGAAGCGAACAGAGACTGAGGAAGGGCATAATCTCGCCTATTTTATCTACTAGATTCTGCAGGACATGATCTGTCAATTTCCTGCTTGGTAGGCATATTGTGAGGAGTTTGACAAGATTACCTTCTTTAATAGGCCTAACTATGATAATTATCTCTAGTGTCTTCAAAAGAAAGGATGTTAGGTCAATTGAACGATAGGAGTTTGGTAGGGAGATATTTACTCTACCAACTTTGTTTATACATACAATTTTCACCATCGCCCACCCTAGAGAGATATAGCTGCACGCTAGGCTTTCTCTTAACAGTCTCACGATGAGGTGTAATAAGAATTCCTGTCCTTTTTGCAAAAGGACAGGAAATATGCCATCCTCTTCGTTTGATTTAAAAAAAAAGAATGAAATCATCGTCCATGACATGGCGCTTGGAGAGACATCTTGTACAGCGTAGTTTCAGCCCTTTTTGGATCGTGTGGCTGATTTCCTAGAAGAAAGGGGCAGTGTTTGCCTGTCCTCCAGAATTATATTGCCTGGGAAATGTTTCTGGAAAAGAAACTCTAACGTTTCTTTACCGAAGTACGTATAAGTGTCACCGAATATTTGAAAAATCTGGTGATTGCAGGTAAATCTGCTATGCTCTGACAGAACTTTCTTCATAATTCCCGTTTGGCCTTTCTGATGGTATTGTTGTACTCCGTTGGTGACTTGTGGTCTGATAAGTCACTTACTCAGTTGCTTCGTTTGTCAACAACACTGGTTAGTGAAAATCAACATCCTCAAAAGTCCCACTATTTTTTTATACATTTTTTTTTTAATAAATCAAAGTAATAATACGACCAAATTTTTTGCATACCAAATATTTTGAGTTGGACAATCCTGATATATGACATTAAATAAAACAGTAAACAAATGGACAAAATCATAGTTCACTGCAGATTAGGCTGGAAATTATTCATTTTAACCTCGTACATGAAAAATAATGAGATCCTGAGAGACGCCTCTATAATAACGAAAATGATAATGTATGCATAGAGGCATAACAAAAATGCACTCATGGAATAATTAAAAACATTTGAAACAAAGGGAAAACACTAGAGGACTGGGAGGTAACAGTTAATTGGTACATTCATTAAAAATGAGACAACGCCCAAAAATTTTACTTGTTTTGCCTACAAGTTTATATTTAGAAAAATCGATTGATAGAGCAAGTATGTACGAGTATAACATGAGAAAATTTATATGGCATAAATGTTACGGATAATAAGTAGGATTTATACTAAGATCCTTAATTTTTATGTTAGGTTAAGGGATCCCAAAAGTAAGTTGACGATTTAAGTTAATATTAAAGTTGTGTGAAAAAAACATTTTTACTTTCATTTTATTAGTAAGGAAAGTATAGCAATCGTGATTTTTTACCTCGAGTTTTCGAGAAATCTTTAAGTTAATCCATTTTCGCGATGATTTTTGTCTATACCCAAGATACTCAAAAACGGATAAAGAAAAAATACAAAATTGTAATATTAAGCTTTAATACATCGTGTGGTGGGTTTATTAGATTTTGGGCATAGTCGGACTATCTGAGTAGGCACAATGTATATTTCTGTTATTTATGATTAGATAAGAAAATTATTTTTTAATAAGAGTTGTTTGTGATATCAATTTCTATAATTTTTGTTATATAGGTGATTTCTGTAAACTGGCCTGTATTGAAAAGCAAAATTTGAATTATTTAGCATCAGAAAAAATATCAATACTAGAAAGGAATTTAAGGATTCCAATTTAATCATAACCTGATCAAAATTTTTATTATTTTCTGATTGAGACGAGAAAAAAAATATTCTTTTTGTTTCTGATCCCAATTCTAGAAAACCAAGAATTGTTTATAATAAAATCTAACAAATACAAATTTAATAAGAAGGTGAGTTAGTACTGCTAGTCTAATCGCTTTGTAAGACAACACATTCAGCATTTTAGATAAAAAATTGTAAAAAAAATTGTGTTTTGAGATAAAATGTTTGATGTTAGCCTAAGTACCTGCGTCGCACATCTTTGCTGTATTTTCCACCGTACTTGGGACGATTCGATGCTATTTCGGTTATCTCGGGAATCCAACTGGCGAAAACAGCCTAACACAAGAACCGACAAAACCCGATCAGGCTCCTCTTCGGACCGCAATTATTAAATCTCTATTCTACTTTAGTTTATACAAAAGCGTAGAAGGGACACACATTTTTTTATTTTTCCTACTTAAAACTAGAAAAATCGAATTTCAAATTGATTAAATCGATTTTTCTGACTTGTATCTCAGAAAAATCGATTTTTGATTTACAACTCGAAAAAATCCGACTTCTAAGTCGAAATAATCTACTATTCCACGTTAAAGTCTTAAAAAATAGATTTTTTCTTGATTTGTAGCTCAGAAAAATCGATTTTTCTTATTTGTTACTTAAAAAAAAAATATATTTTTGTAACTTGTACTCAGAAAAATAGATTTTTCTATTTACAACTAGGAAAATAGATTTTTACGACTTCTATTTATTTATTTTATTTATTAATATTTACATTACCTTCAGACAATATTAATTGTATTGGAGAAAAGTCATTATAAACAAAAGAAAAAACAATATGTATAAACTACCTACGGATTAATGACGTAATTTAAAAAATAAAGATGCTAAATTTCATCATCGAGTGTATAAAAAGCATTTGTGACTAGAAATTCTTTGGGATTAATTTTAAATTGTCTAATATTACTGCAGGTCTTTAGAACTTTTAACTTCTAAGTTAGAACAATTGTTAATCCGAATTGAAATTCGTTAAAATCAATTTTTCTTTACTTTTAACTCAAAAAAACTTAGAAAAATATATTTTTTTGGTTTTAAAAATAGATTTTTCGGAGTTACAAGTTGTAAAATGGATTTTCTCTTGATTTTTATCTCAGAAAAATAGATTTTTATAACTTGTACTCAGAAAAACAGATTTTTCTTATTTACAACTAGGAAAATTAGATTTTTACAACTTCTACTTATTTATTTATATTTACATTTACAAGACAATATTAATTTTATTGGAGAAAAGTCATTATAAACAAAAGAAACAAAAAGAAAAATATGTATTAACAACTACAGATTTATGACATAATTTAAAAAATAAAGATACTGTCTATAATGCCAAAAAAAAATTCATCGAGTGCATAAAAAGCATTTGTGACTAGAAACTCTTTGGGATTAATTTTAAATTGTCTAATATTACTTCATGCCTTTATAACTTTTAACTTCTAAGTTGTAATGGGGTCTATTCTGTAAAAATTCCTTTATATTTAACGGCCTTTAAAAATATTTTCTTCTTTAATTCGGTCACTATTTAAACGGATCTTTAAAATACATTAGAGGACTATCTTAAAGAAATCTGTTTAAATAATGAACGAAGTAAATTAACGAATACGAACATGTTTTTATAGGCCGCAAATATTTTTAAAGGCCGTTAAATATAAAGGAATTGTTACAGAATAGACCCCAATAACTGTTATTTCGAGTTACAAGTCGTTAAAATCGAGTTTTCTGACTTTTAACTCGGAAAAATTGATTTTTTTTAACTTGCAACTCAGAGAAATAGATTTTTCTGATATACAACTCGAGTAAATCTATTTTTACACTTTCTAATTTAGAATAATAGATTATTCTGACTTAAAAGTCAGAAAAAAAAATATTTTTCCAAATTTTATTCAGAAAAATTTATTTTTACGACTTGCAACTCAAAGAAAATATATTATTTCGAGTTAAAAGTTGAAAAAATCAATTTTTAATGTCCTAGTTTATATTTTTATTCTTCTAGTACCTACGCTTACCCCAAATTGATATATAACATACGAGCCTACTTGAAACTCGTTAAAATCGATTTTTACCTTGCTTTTTAAATCGATTTTTCTGACTTGTAACTCGAAAAATTCGATTTTTTCAACATGTAACCTAGAAAAATAGATTTTTTTCAATTTACAACTCTGATAAATCGATTTTTACAACTTATAACTAAAAATAATAGATTATTGTATCTTTTTCTAAGTGAAGTTAATCTATTATTTTAAATTGAAAATCAGAAAAACTTTTTTTTTAGGTTACAAGTCAGAAAAATCAAGTGTTCTGAGTTTTGAGTTGGAATAATCTACTATTCTAAGTTGTAAATCAGAAAATCTATTTGTTTAGGTTACAAGTCAGAAAAATCCAGTTTTTAGAGTTCTAAGTTGAAATAATCTATTATTATATTATGAGCTATGAGTAGGGAAGTATATTTTTTTTAATTACAAGTGTAAAAATTCCATTTTTCTGAATTCTTATTTAGAATAATCTAATATTCTGAGTTCAAAGTCAGAAAAATCGATTTTTTCGAGTTGTAAGTCAGAAAAATCTTTTTTTTTAAGTTAAAAGTCAGAAAAACCGATTTTTCTGTGTTCCAAGTTGGAATAATCTATTATTCTGAGTTAAAAGTCAAAAATCGATTTTTCTGAGTTGTTTGTCAGTAAAATCTATTTTTTTAAGGTTACAAGTCAGAAAAATCGAGTTTTCTGAGTGCTGAGCTGTAATTATCTATTATTTTGAGTTGTAAATCAGAAAACACTAATTTTTTTTATTTAGAAGTCAGAAAAATTGATTTTTCTGAGTTCTAAGTTGGAGTAATCTATTATTCTGAGTTACAAGTAAAAAAGTCGATTTTTCTGAGTTCTAAGTTGGAATAATCTATTATTCTGAGTTACAAGTAAAAAAGTCGATTTTTCTGTGTTCTAAGTTGGAATAATCTATTATTTTGAATTACAAGTTAAAAAAGTCGACTTTTCTGTGTTCTAAGTTGAAATAATCTATTATTTTGAGTTGTAAGTTAGACAAACAGATTTTTTCGAATTGTAGGTAGGCAAAAATCTATTATGCTGAGTTACAGGTCAAAAAAAAATCGATTTTTCCTAATTCCAATTGAGAAAAATCGATTTTTCCGAGTTTTAAATAAAAAAATCTATTTTTTTAATTCAAATCAGAAAAATCGGCATTGCGATTTCTAAGTCAGAAAAATAAAAAATATATATTGTGACCTTTCTATGCTTTCTTACGCTTTCTAATACTCAGTATTTATTCTTATTTCGATCGATATGAAAGGCAACAAAATTGTATGGCTTAAAATGCATTATTCGAGTACTCAAGCGACAAGAAGCAACCAAAGCGCATGCATATGTGTCCAATTTTAAGGTCTATCCACAGGTTGGAAGGTTGTGGAATATTATTTATAATACAAATATTATGTATTAAACATATTTTAATGTCTTGCTAGTAACAAGAATTGTATAGAGAGAGGTTTTAAACCCACCAGACTGAATTTTCAGAAAGAAGAATAAAAAGCAGAGAGCTCGTCTATGAACCCAGAAATAATAGTCAAAAAATGTTTCTAAAGTAGGGCATGACCAATAAGAGACATTAGTGAATATTTCAAAGGCCTACTTTAGAAACATTTTGTGTAGACCACTCCTTATAATGTCAGAAATTTGCGTAGAATATTAACAGAATTGTCACTGAAATATCTCATCCAAAATTTGGCGCAATGACAGATGACAGCGTTCTTTACATTCCATTACTGCCACTTAAAAAGAAGAATTGTAGATTCTCGAATTAGCTATCGCCAAGCTACGAACTATTTAGACTCAAATTAATTTTGAATCTTAGTTTTTGTATTTGTATTAAATAAGATCCGTATTCATATACCAATTTTATTTTGGATATTGGCCTCCATATTTGCACGTTTTTCAATTCATTATTGTGACTTTTTTTTAATGTTCATGCTAAATATCACTAGTAAGTTTATAAATTTCATTTTCGAGGGTTGGAAAGTAGTACAAATCAAAAATATTATATTATTTGAAGTGTAATTAAATTCAGTGTCTAATTAGGTAGCTGTTGAAGTATTTTTCTCTATATTTTAAATGCGTTTGTATTCGTTTTTAGGTCCTCAAATCTACAACGTTTATATTTCTTATATGCTGGGTGACATATTAGTGCGAGAACTCTTATCTCCGTCAAAATTGATAAGATTTGCTAACCCAAATAATAACCCTACCAGATTTTAAGTCAATATGTTAAATAGTATCAAAAATATTGCAAAAACGAAAAGTATTGGATTACATTTGATCCAGCGTTATTTAACAAAATATTATTATTCTAAGGTTCTGAATCTACGTTTAAAATATTTACCATTCCTTATGAAACTCCCTGTTTACTGGAGGATGGGTCTAATAAAGCCTAAGTAATATGGACCAACCCATTCTTCTCACCTTACCAAATAAAGATAGTTACCTAATATTATGTACTATTTGTGTTTCAGATATAGTTTTCAAATAATTAAAATTTATTTGTGATTGAAAAGTTGATAATTCATTACGTTTAGACTGAAAATTACACACGCCTTCACTGCTTCTTGTCACAATAGCACTAAACATCCGAACGCACTTTAAAAAACGTCAAAATATTCTTCTCTATAAAGTCGCAGATATTGTTTGAAATGTTAACTGTGACTACAGTAAACGATGTGTACCTGAATGTTTGCATAGCAATAGGTTACCGTAATTTTATCATTATCTGTATGAACATGTTTATAAAATTCTAGATTTCTTCTTTTTTAGTTACTATGGAAGTGAGGCATTCAATCAGCGAATTTTAGATTTACAAATTTGATTTCTTAATTTATATATCTCAGATAAATTAAATAGAAATGATTCAGAAAGAAAATATTTCAGAATAATATTTATCTGGTATTGATTTTTGAAGCCAAAACTCTTGGTGTCCATTAATCTTTTCGTTAGTTGTGAGTTCTACGAGTACCTCTTTCAAATTTGATGATTGACTGTCAGCAACATTAATTCCTCGACAATTTTTTACGGTTTTTCTACTTTTGGGATTAACAATGAAACTTCAGCTCACAATCCATCAAAGTCCTTCATCGTCTTGTTTAGAAGACGACGCAAAAAGGTTTAATACAGTTGGCTGTTGTAAATATTGCTTTTCCAGTTCTTTAAAATAGATGAATCTTTAGTAATTATGGGACACTTTTTGAACTGCACATGCGCGACAATAGCTCTAAAGTTAGCTAATTAACCAGGTGACAGATGTCAAAAATCGATCTAACATTAGTCAACCCAAAAATCGATATAACTTAACAAATGTCAACTATCAAAAATCGATCTAACATCACATATGTATTAAATGTCATCCAACCTAAGTGACAATAAAAATGGTCCCTAACATAACGTACAACCAGCTGGCAACGCCGCAATAATTAATGGCATTTTCCATTGAAATATTTAATGCGTTCTGAATGTATGTTCACTCTCTTCTTTTCCATATCGATAAACAAGGACACAAATATGCTCAGTGTGTACTGATATGCCAGTGCCAATGGAAAACGGCATATGATTCAATATCGACGCACTGACAGACTCACTGTGAATCGTACCAACAGAGCTCCCTTAACTCCTTGGTGCGGTTTTGCCACATACTAAGAAAATCAAAGTATGTGGGTTTTGCCAACACATTAAGTTAGATGCCATTTTTTTATTGACAGTTTAGATGACATTTACTATACATGTAAGGTAGGATTTCTATAACGTCAGCCCACATACTTTGATTTTCTTTTACTATACGGAGAATGGTCGCACTGCGCAGCTTTCTGAGTGCCTTTTAAAAGGAGATAGAAAACTCCGCCATTTTGAACCCTTATTACGTGTTGCCTACATCTTGGCGCAATATTTTTAATAGGTGCGTTTTAATTATCCGCTTCTGCTTCGGAATTGTCGGTTTTCTTGTTTTAATCTGACAGGTTAAAACGACTGAACCGACAATTCCGGAAGCAGAAGCGGATGATTAAAACGCACCTGATATTTTGCTTGCTGCTGTCAGTGTCAGTGAATATTATTTTTGAAGTCACAGTTTATTGCTAAAGAATCAGTTAGCTCACTCGGACCAGTTGAAAGTTCCAAAATAACATCCACTCCAGGGATACAAATTCAGGATACGCAGAAGACTGCTGTTTTATTATAGGCGGTTGTCATATATTGTATTATCCGAGTTGCACAGTGTATAAACTGAAATATTGAGATCGGGTGCACTCGCCGACATTCGTATCCGTTCGAAGTTTTTTAAAATTAAATATTTAATATAATCATCATCTAAACCTTCTTAAATTATAATTTCTAATACCTCTTCAATATTATGTACTAATGTAGACAACAAAAAAAGATGAACTATAATTTAAAGTTTTTAAAATGAGGTTAGAAATAAATATAACGGCAAGGATTCTAATGTCAAAATTTCAGGTTTGCAATAAGTCTGATTTTAGCATGGAATTTAATTGACTCTAATTACGATGTCACTATTAGTGGCTGGCGTTATAGAAATTTGCAATATCTCTCTAATTAAGGACAGGCACAATCTTTATTAAAGTCAGTTCTAGAATGTAAGTGATCTGGGCATGCTTAGATGTCAAAATGAGAGCGGCACTAATAGTGACTGACCTTAAGTGAATTTGAAATAACTCTCTATTAAGTCAAATGCAGGATTAAAAATTAGAAGAATATTTTTTTTAACCAAATAATACAGAATACAAAATTTAAAATAACGTCTGGTTATTTTTATAACCTAAGGTTAATTTTAACCAAATTTTTACAGAATAGACGCCACATATGTTAGGTTAGATCAATTTTTAACATATGTTAGCGGGTTAGCCAATTTCAGAGCTATTATTGCATATATGTAGTTTAAAAATAGTCCTCAAGTGTCCCATAACATACTATCTTTGTTCTTCTTATTAGTAAAATTTTTATTGCGCAAATATGTATCAAAAAAGTATCAGTGGCTCCCCTACCATTTACTTATCAATAATTAATTGCATTCAAATTCCATTACCATTAAAAATGATTAATACTGTTACCTAATATTGACATTTCACTTCCACCTCGAAAACCAATAAAAATAAACCCTATTAAATATATTTTATGTCTGATGGCTTTATCTGGATCAGAATATAAAAGAAAAACAATAATTTATAACTAAATTATAAACATTTCATGTCACGAAAAGCACGATATATATGAACCATGACATACAGATAATGGTAAATATTAAGCAAAACTCTAACATTAAATATTGATGTGTCTCGAAATATATTTCGAAACAGAAATATACCGAAGAATTTTAGTCTTGAATAAATTTTATGAATAAAGTATAAACCCTAAAAGGTTATGTAAATAAATAATTTAAAAGCTGTTCCTAAAATGTATTGTCTAATTGATGTTACTAGCAATTAACTATCAGATATTTATGGGCTTTGACGCTGAATTTAAAAAAATGTAAATATATAGTTATTACCCATTATATAAAAAATTCAGAGGTATGATACTTAGCCGACGAAATCTCATCTAGTTCACGCATGACGTATTGTGGTGTGAAATATAAATATCTGATTGGCCATGAACAGATTGAAATTTATTTTCGATCAGCTGATACCTCAAATTCGTAAAAACCACGCCTCCATACCACAGTACGTCACCATGACGTAGTATCTATATGCGTAATAGCATACCTTCTTTTTATAACATCATGGTTATTACCATGGTTATTACCAACCTCCCCTAATACACTTATAAACCCTATAGAATTTACAACACAAGTAATATTAGATAAATCACAATACACCGAATAAAATACATGACAATTTTATTTAAATATAAAAAAATAGTAATAATAAAAAATACTTACCAAACCAACCAATAGGAAAAAAACTAAAAATGTCCTTCCTAGAACGGTGTGGCAATAGACGTCACCATATCCTACTGTCGACATGGTGACTATTAGAAAATATACGCAGGTCCAATATGGTAAAGCATGTGGATTATCAAAATCTAATGGATCTCCAGAGTTCTCCAACTGAAAAAAGAATTGAAAGTAATTTTTAAAAAAATGGGTTTGATGATTTTCTCATAGATCCCATTATCAGATATTCGGCAAAATAATATGGAACCACAAGGGTTCCCAGATTTACTAGATGAAAAAGCGTTCAAACCAACCACGGGAGAGGGGGTGAGAGGAGAGAAATGATTTATTTAGTTGTGACTTACTGGGAACAATAAAATCCTGTTTATACAACAAACGCAAATTGTCAAAAATTTAGAAAACAAATAAAATGACATTTCATATTATATAAAAAAAAATCAAAATAAATTAATAAAACAAAATAAAAACGAGCTCATCGCAATCTATTATACAGTGTGTCCAAAAAAAATTATATACATGAGAAAAGTTTTGTTTCTTTCAAGTGATGCAGAACTTTTTATGAAAAATACTTGTTTTTTTTTTTAAAACTTTTTCTCATGTGAAATAAACTTTTGGAACACACTGTGTAATGAATTGCGACGTGCTCGAAGAGCACGTCGTTGTCAACAATATTTGAATACACTTTGTTATTAACGACGAAGAGCACTGTGTAAATAAATTAGTAGTCTCAATTTAATAATTTTTTCACAAATTTTGGAAAACACAGAGAGTAAAGAGACAGGTCTACAATTTTCTATTTTGCTTTTGTCTCCATTCTTAAAGGAGGTTTTATTATACCTATTTTTAAACAGTTTCGATATTCCTATTCCCAATAACTTTGATTAATGAGATGGGTAAGTGGTTTATTTCTTTTATTGTTTCTGCCCTAATACTATCCCAACCTGGAGATTTGTTTGATTTTAAATCTTTAATAATTTGTTTTACTTCATTCTCATTAGTATCCACAAGATATATAATAGCACTTTCCACCCTGTTTATATATTCCCTATAATTTTGAAGAACTTTGATTTTATTTGCGTATTTTTCACCAATATCACTGTAGTAGTTATTAAAGATATTTGTAATGTTCAATGGATCTGTTATTTTTTCCCCGTTCTCTCCTTGTACAGTTTCAATTTTTGTTTTAGGTATTTATTTATCGCATAATGTATTAACACACTTCCATATGAAAACGTAGAGTAAAGACTTGTAAGATCTATATTTCTGCAGTTGGTTTACATTACATCTATTGCACCCCTAACAGAATATTAGTAAGTTGCCGAGAGTTATTGTAGCGTTGTATGTTGATTCTAAGTCAAAAATGTTGTTCCTTTTTCGGGACAACAGGAGAAATATAGATAGCAGAACAAACAAATCAAACTAAAGTCATGAGATGAGGTACAGATATCAAAAAAAGCATCAAAAGTATAAAAGAATTTGTTATTTAACTGTGTTAAAGAAGAAAAATATGATACATTCTGATGATAACATTGTCAGGTGTGCTATAGAATTTGCAAATATTGTTCACTTTGTTTAAAGCTTTAGCTTTTTAGAAACTTATCGCAATATTGTATAATATATTTGACGGTATTTTTTCCTCCAAAATAAGGCTTGCATTCGGGTATCTAAAGCAAGTAAAACTGTTTTTTTTGTATCTATATCGACCTCCTTCTGTATCACCGTTAAAATTACTTAATTATCAATTTTCCGGTATGTTTCTTAGTTTTCGTAATAATTTATCAAAGAAACGGAAGCAATATTTATCTCTACTGATTCTAGCCAATAATTAAACAATTAATTGGTGTTTAAAAACACATTGAACGACTTACCAAATGTATAATTCCAGCAGCAGTCAACCATACGGATATAAAAATAGATACCAATTGAGCTAAACGTATGGAACTAGAGGTTTTCAAAATGTTTAAGTATTGAAGAATGTCTGGAACGGTCATCAAACGGAGAGCTCGCAAAAACCGAAGACCTGTCAAAAATATGGTTTCATTAATTTTGTTAAAAAAATGTTTTGATGGTTCGGAAGGGAATTTTGTTGGTATCTCAGTTAATGTGTAAACATTTTGGCAATATAAGACATTAAAACTTTTCTGGCTCGATACAAGGGCGTCTCCGGGAAGGGGGTCATTGGTCATGCCCCCTCCGAGATTAAAAAAATGTTACAATTTATGAGTCTTTTATTAAAAAAGTATAATAAAATGGGAATGGCTAATGGCAAAGCTTCCATTCCGAAAATTTGGTCTGGCGCCACCTTTGGTTTGTCAAAAAAACTAAGTAACACTTTATTATATATCTCAATGGGCAGCGTCCTTCATATTGTTTATTATCTATTAAGGATAGATCGAAATAGATCTGCTATGGGGTTCAAAATAGTTTGGGAATCCCTGGTTTATATCCTTCACATATTTTTTTTTTTTTTTAATTCATGAGGTACATTTGAAATGATGTTTTTCTAACAAAAAAGAACGTTATACAAAGAAATGTTACGAGAGATTAACTTTTGATTCATTTAACGCAGTATTTTCAAATGGAATGCTGCTACAATTTGGCGGATATAATCAATTCAAATAATTTGTTTTCATAATAACGAAATGTTTTAATAATTAGTATGTTTTGTCATAATTATCTTTTTAATTATAGCTTTAATTTTTTCGGTAAAAATAGCATAATATTATTGCTGTGTGTCTTCACTTGCAGCGTCATACCTATCTCTTTCACTCATATTCAACGAATATCTATTTTCGTCCTATGTACGAGGAGCAACAACCAAAAAATTAATATATTTACAGGGTGATACACCAAAAAAGGTGATTTTAATGCGTTACTATTTCTTTAGCGCCCTCTAATAGCATGTGTCTTACCGATCCATGTTCGATCCAAATATATCGAAACAAAAGACGGCGGGATGGTGAAGTAATCTACAAATGAGTACATCTCCAGCATGAACCATAGTTTGTCGCTTGCTGCTATAAACTAAACACAAAAAAAGATATAAATAATTTGCATCTATTAAAATTATGCAGGTATTGTTCCTAAGAATATTTACTTACTCTTATAAAAAAGTAGACCATAAAAAATATGTTGAAGGCAAGGTCGATTTGTTGAGTAATATTGTCGCTCCATTCTTGGCAACGCTCAACTCCATCGCTAAAAAATTAAAAAAATAATTGTATCACGAAAAATCGCTCATAATTTAGAAGATTTAAATTTTTTATTAAAAATGTACATTTTTTGGGATACTTTTAGATATTATTACAATACTTTTGGAAGTTTTAAATGAAGATATTAGTAAGAATGACTCTCATGGTGAAGGTGATTTTTCGGAAGAGATTAAAATTTAGAATTTCTGCGCTAAAGCTAAGCAAATATTACAAAACTAAAAAATAACGGGAAAATAATGAAAGAACTGAATAGCTGAAAGAATAATTTAAAGTATTTTTTCTAATGTTGACATATAAAGTAACATTTTTTGGAATTTCATAATTAGTTAGATATTGTTGAAGACTTGCAAAGTCAAGGATTAAAATGTAAAGAGACTATCAATATAATAAAGAAGGAAATAGAGTTAACCGAGGATAATACTTGGAAACTAAATAAAAAATCATTGGCGCTACTCAAGCTGAGACAGAGGAGATCCTTAAATGCTTTTTCTATTGTCAGAAATTACATATTTTCAGATAACAAACTCACAAGAGCAACCAATTCAAAGGTCACAACCAGCTAACTAAGAAAGAAATGGCAGATGACAAGATCACCAGAATATAAACATACATTAAATAGGGCTACCCAAAGAGTAGCAAAAGAAATCCTAAATCACAAAGAAGAATCCTTGAACAGATACCTAGTAGAGCTAACAGATGATAAAGAAACTGATTATTCGCTCTGGAAGGCAACTAAAAAGATAAAAAATACGTGAAACCACTGTTCTCCTATCAGAATTGGTAAGAGAAAATCAAGAGAAAGCTGAATTTTCGTTGACAATCTACAAACCAATTAGATAAAAATCAAGACAATCCTAACGAGACGATCTAGAATATAGATCAAATTGAAATTAGGCTAGTTACTCCCAATGAAGTTGCGAAAGAAATTCAGACAAACATAACCCACAGAAAGCACCAGGATATGACCTAATTACTAGAGAAATATTAAAGAAACTGTCAAGAACCGGTTATTTACTCGTTCATGTTGCAGTACCTCGCTCTGCTCCTTCCGCAAATGTTCATTCGTTACATAAAATAAGGCATTAAAAGCTGGTCCAAAATGACAAAATAGAAAACCTAAAAATCCTAAAAAACAGGTGATCCATCTATGGTAAAAACGGATGTGAAAATTATTATGATTCCCATGAGAAAAATGATTTAGATGAAGAGGAAAGTGAAGAGTAGGAAGAGGAAAACGAAGAAGAACACGAAGAAGAAAAAGAAGAAATGAGGAGAGGTAAACAACCAAGTTTAATTGAAAATATTAATATTTAATTAATTTTATTTCCTATAGTGTATATTTTAGTTTTTGAAAATGTTTGTATCAAAATATTAATGCATAAAGATCCCTCGAGGTTAAATGATTCCTACGAATATAAACAAAATTAGCAGTGCCATCTGTTAAGTTGAAGTATAATCGAAAGAGTAAATGCAGTGACCGACAACAAACTGTGAACAGTTAGGCTCATTTTAACGCCATTTACACGTGTATAATTATTTTTCTGATTTTCGATGTTATTTCGGGGCTTTTTCGCAGCATTGTTAAAGTGGTATTCAATTCGATAATTTAAAAAACTGAACAGGGTTCGAATTCAGGTAAGTTTAGGCTACTTACCTTTGTGTTGCTTTGCGCAGCATTTTATTGTCTTAAATTTGTAGGTTAGGTTTTGTAGAATATTTGCTTTTGGGGTAAAACGATTACTTCATGATAGGTTAGAATGATCCGCGGATCATTTTACCCCATACATTTTTAGAAAGCTAGCAATACATTGATATGGATACCAATATTTGTTCTGGTTATTTTCAGGATGCCACGTACGTACCACCTCAAAACTCAGCGTCAAAACTGGGACCCTGAGAACATGGCAAACGCCATAAACGGGGTAAAAGAGAATGGTATGGCATATAAAACTGCTGCACAAACATTTTAAGTGCCTTTAATGTCCTTTAAGCGCAGAGTTAAAAATAAAAACACAATTGCCAAAGAAAATATAAAACGTTTAGGCAGCAAAACTTCGACATTTACTGCAGATCAGGAAAATGAACTTATACACCATATTCTAGACTTTGAAACCAGAATGTTATGGGCTTACAACAATTATTGATCTACTGCGAATAAAATTCCCCATAATTTTTCCCGTAAAAAACAGATGACTGGATATGAGTGGCATTCTGGATTCCGAAAAAGGCACCCAGAAATAACGTTAAGAGCTTCAGAAGCATTCAGCAGCCCGCACAAGGGAATTTAATAAAATTATTGTTTCAAAGTTTTATGATCTTCTTAAAAGTGTTTTGCAGCAGCACAAGTTTCCTGCCCGCAGAGTTTTTTATGTCTACGAGACCTCTGTGTCAACAATTCCTGGCAAAAACTCAAAAACTTTTGCAAAAAGAGGCAGAAAGCACCTGGAACTATTTTCGGTTGCAATGATTCCGGCTGGATGAAATGTTTGGCCAATGGTTTGATCACTTTTTTAATTTTACGAAGCCAACAGCCAACTAAAGAGAATCCCGTCTTGCTAATTTTAGATGGATATTTGACCCACACTAAAAATCTGAACGTCGTGACTAAAGCAAAAGAAAATAACGTTGTAATATTATGCTTGCCCCCCCATACAACACATAAGTTGCAACCGTTGGATGTAGGGGTAATGTATCCATTAAGCACGTACATGGACCAGTCATTGGAAAAATGGATGACCAATAATCCAGGCCGAACAGTAACAACGTTCCAGATAAGCAAAATCTTTTCAAAAGCCTACCTGAAAGCATGTGTACCGAATAATGAAATAAATGCTTTTAAAAAAACTGGTATTATGCCCTTTGACCCTAACACGTTTTCTGACGCTGATTTCGCAGCAGCAGAAGTTACGGAAAAGACCCACGAAGCTGCTCAAAATAATCAAGAAAACTTAGAGAATAATGAAGAAACCTCTGCAACCAACCCACTTCTACGTAGTTCTCCAATTCCTGGACTACGTACACGATCGGTTATCCCTCCAGGAATTACAAATCAGGTATCAGACCAATGTGAAGTAGAAGTGGAAAGTTCCTTTACCGTAACCCCTGCTGATTGCAATCCTCTTCCAAAACTTAAGGGAAAGAGAGCATCTCAAAAACGAAAGTCTGTTGGTACCGTTTTGCTCACAATTACCTCATATAAAATCATGTTTGAAGAGGAAAATAGGAAAAAAATTAAATTAAACAAGAAGACAAAAAAGTAGTAGAGGAAAGTGATGACTCAAGCAGTAACAGCGGATCAGAATCAGAAGAGTGCATCTTTTGCTGCGAAAAATACGCTGCTTTTTTGACTGGCGAAGGATGGATCAAGTGCATTAAATGCCTAAAATGGGCTCATGATCAGTGTGCTGGGGTCGATGAGAACGATTGCGATTTTGAGTGTAATTTCTGTTTGCATCAAACCCAAATCTATCGAGTTAAGAAAAATATCAAGTTTTAAATTAGTTAAGGTATTAAAAGTTGCTTAAGTTAATTTTGTTAAATAATGTTGAGCAAGTTTCTGTTTACTCCCTTAAGAGTATTGAAAATGTTTTAATGTTTTGTATGTTATGTTTTATGCTTTTTTTATAAATAAACAACTGTTTTGCATTTATTGTTATATTATTTATCGAAAGTGTAGTAATAAAATAATGTTTTGAAAATATGATCATTTTGCCACATGTGTGGGATCGTTTTACCTCTAGCATTTGGGTAAAATGATCCTTTAACAAACATCATTGTCATTCCAAAATGTGAAGAAAATCAACACTAAATTGTTGTCAAATGGACACCAAATCCTCTAGAAAAGACAAATAAATGTATATCCCTGTACTTGCAAAAATATAACGAAATTGGCCTTAAGGAGATCATTATACCCCAGTCTCCCCTAAATAACACAAAAATAAAAATGTTTGGATCCGAATCTTATCAATATTTGTCAACTGTTAATATCTACATTAATTTGAAACACAAAAAAAAACATTTTTACTTACTTCGAGGCATCTATGAAGTAAATTATTAATGAAGCTATGCTTAAGATGAACACTAGGACAACCTGTAACAAAAAAACAATATTTCATCAAGTTATACCAATTTGTATTATTTATTTTAGTTTTTCTTCTTATTTCTGCATATATCTTTGTTTTACTTTTACTTTCATTTGACCAACTTTTTTCCCTCATAAATCAATTTTATTTTATTTAAATTTTCTACATTATTAACAATTTTTGACACGTCTGCATTGTTTCCCGTGCTTTTTATTTTAAATTGCATCTAATTTTAATCCCCTCTTTATAGAATTAACATATTTTTTAATCATAAATGAGCAGATTACAAAACAAATGATATGCACCCTTTATCGTTATTACTAAAAAAAATATATTTATACGTATTTTTATTATTTCAACTTAAATTCTGTCGATTTTATGGTGCATGTCTAGCTCCCATAACTGCATGGTTCAAAAAAGTAAGTCAATCGATTTATTCAAAAATGTTTCCTTGCCTTTGTGTTTTTCATAAAAAATAATGCTTGTGAAACTGTGAAAGGGCCTGATGTCGAATTTTGTATCAAACCGTAGTCATATATTTGTGCATAGGTTTCCTTAAGCTATTAGTTCATTTAGGTTAAGATAAAATTATTGGTAGAGCATCTAATTTTATTCAAAACAGACTAATAATACCCATTGTATCAACAAGACAGTATATTATTTATGGCAGAAGTGAAGAACTATCCATAGCACTATCGATAATAATCGATAGTTTTTGGCGCCATCGAAAACTATCGACAGTTCAAAATTTTAAGAATGTTACCACAAAAATATCGATGTCATTTCTACAATTCCGAGGAAAATGCAAGGCAAATAATTTTGACATGACAATCTTTGGAATATCAGGCTAAACCTCAATCGCAGATCCCTTACCAAAAAGATAATTTTGTTTTCATTTGTCGAAAAAAAGTAAAAAAGCATATTTTGAAGTCGTCAATATTTGAAACGTACAAGCTCGTCCGAGGATACAGATCCACTCTTATTTTGGAAGACAAAACTAGTATAATAGTTTTAAATATTACATACTTATTATGCATTTAGGTAAATCAGGAACTGATACCTGATACCCCTGCCAGAACTTTTCAAAAATTTTTAAACGGGTCTCTAAAAATCCAACAGGAAAAGGAAATCGTTTAATAATAACCCACATTGGAAGCACCGATGAATTTTAGCCATATGGTAAAAGAAAACAAAAGACTACCATGAAGAAATGGATGGCCCATAGTTTGAAAATTGGTTTCAGAACATTACAAAAAAAATTCCAGTCAACTCCGTTATTATTTTATATAATGCACCATGTACCCTATCACAGTATAAGAGCTTCAATAAAGAATAATTATTCAGATATATTTTTTTAAATCGCACATTCTTGTGATTCAAAACAAGATATATTATTATCGGGTATAAATATTTATTGTTAAATAATAATGAATCATTTGTCGTGTGTAATGTATAGAGTATTGGCAATTTTTGAATCATTCTATATGGTCATCAGAATAGATATTATAATTATTGTACCTATACAATTTCTCAAGGTTATTTAAGAAGACGGTGACACTATGTTAAATTGCTTGAGTAGAATTATAATGGAATTTTCATTATTAATTTTTCTGTTTAAATAGACTACCTAAAATATCTCACTCTGTTTTGCATAGAATTTTTAATAATTTATAATGTATCAAATTATTAAAAATAATTGACTTAAACAGCAGCAAAAAATAATACTTATAGCAGGAACTGAAAAAATCTTCTTTCTTAATGCCAGTTTGAATTTAATTCATAGTCGTGCGTAGTAATCATGTATGTATGTATATATATGTTTTAGTCAGTTAAAACCCACTTTAGAAACATTTTTTTGTTGATAAATTTTTATTACATAGATGAGTATCAACAAATTAGGTTAAACATTTTAGAATATTGAAATAATCAGGTTAAAGCATTGGTTTGTATTAAAAAACATTTTCTATGCATCAATTTTGATACTAATATTTTATATTTTTCATTATTGACATTCCGCACAATCTATCATCTTTAATAGTGAAACATGTCTTATGTATATTCATTTATTATGTAAAAATCATCTTATAATTCAATTATTGTTTTTATTATGATTTGCGTCGTAATAATTAGATACCAATCAATTATACAGAGTCTTCAATAATACCCGTATCCCACGCACTCTGGTAAATTTATTAAAAATGGCCGTGCTTGGTTACTTTTGTGACAATTAAAGTATTATTTCTGTCAAATACATCGGTAACATTGTTTTGGAGGTGCTACTGAAGTTATTAATGTTACGTGGGATACTGATATTATTGAAGACTCGATATAAGCGAGATCTTACACTAAAGGGAAGTGAAATGTGAAGATTGGGACGTAGAAATATTGTAGGATGAAATAGTTAGGGAAAATATTAAAAATAGAAGTATCTAGGTAAAAAATTGAAATGGAGTATACTGAATTTGAAAAATAGTTCGAATAAAATAAAAAGAACTATACATACCCAACTGCAGGACAATATTCAGTTCAGTAGTTACATAAAGCTGCTACACAATAAATGCAGACCAACTAAAAGTTTCCGAAATGAAAGAAGAATATTTGGGAGATGAGATATTACGTAGGAAAAACAAAAAAACAAGAAATTGGATAACTAAATAGTAACACCTAAATTACAGAACTCCTATTAAGGCTCTAAGGCTCAAAGGCTATTGGGATATGATAGAGAAAAACGATGTTTTGAATCAGATATAACTGATTGAAAAGAGAAAGATATAATGCAAGAACTTTACTCTTCAAGAAAATTACATAATTGTTTTAATATTACGACAGTATTTAAATACTTTTAGGCATTTAAATACTGCATAAGTATTTAAATACTTTTTATGTGTTTAAATACCTTTTCAGTATTTAAATACTTTTGTGTAAGTATTTATCCCAAACAAGTATTTAAATACTGTAGATATTTGTTATTTAAATACATTTTGCTTTCAAAAAGTATTTAAGATTTAAAAAATCGTATTTATGAATAAGTATTTAGTATTTAAATACTTTTAAAAAGTATTTTGCCCAGCTCTGAATAGCAGAATGGAAAATTCGGAAAACATTAATTTCATTAACCACTGATTGATAGAAAATACACTTATTTATTAATTACATAACATAACCACAGTAATTTATTATCGACTAAATAAGTTTATAATGTAACTTTTACATTCAGTAAGAAAGATAAATAGGAAAATTTTGTTTGTACTAAATCTTGGAAAAAAAATATCCAGTACGAATATGTATTAATATAAAACTTGAAGTAACTTTTTAAAAAATCCCAGTATATATTTGATAGCTCTTGGTCCCTTATCTCAAAAATTAGCTTTCTTGAGTTAACTGGTTTATTACCATTACTAGTTTTTTAAATTTGAATAATTTTCGCGTTTTAAATAAAAATCAATGGTAAGAACAGGATAATAAAAATCTTCAGCAACTAGTGGATGCCGTCCCTTTCCCCGGACAAGCTCAGCTTTTGGGGTTAAAATTCACTCGTAAGGGGGTGAATTAGGGAGAGTATTATTATTATTATTATTATTATTATTATTATTATATTATTATTATATCTCTTGATATTTTAACTGGTAAATTATTAAATATTAGATTTAACATTCGTCGGTATTGAGGTTACTAAAATGAGAAAACTATTATTTATTAATTTGTGTTTTTTGTTTTATTATGTACAAATTTTTCCCAGAGATATTTTACCAAGTAATTTAAATACGAAAAAAGAAAAATTACCAAGATTTGTCCCACGATATTCTGCACTGACATCAACTCTCTTGCCACATATTTAGAATTAGCTCTAAATCTACTAATAAAATTAGTTTCTATAGGAACCACCGGGTTTTCGTTTGATTCGATTGTATTCGGTACCAAAGTCACATCATTTCTTGTAAACCACAAAGAACACAGGTAAACCACAGACCTCCATAAAAGAATCAGTATTATCCCCACAAGAAAGGTACCAATAGAAGATAACAAAAACATCCACCATTTTCTCTCATCCAGACAGCCGACGATTAAGGGTTTATTAGAAGATATTACTGACTCAGAGCGCGTTAACGACATAGCGCACGAATCGCAAACATTTACATTCGCGTATTGTTACTAAATGTTCGATTGTCAACCGGCAAATTATTATAAATTATCATGCAGAAGTGTCGATGATAAACTGTAGGTAAACGCAGAGTTTCAGTATAGAGTAGAGAGAGTAATCTCTAATGACAGTTGTGCGCATTTGTTAACGTTTAAAAATATAAACAAAGTCGTTGAAATTATTGCAAATGTCGCGAAGTCATAAGAACTTTTTCAACTATTTGTAACTTGAATGGTTTAAGAAATTGAAATCATCTGCACATAGAAATAATAGGCAAAAAACGTATTTATAATATAATAATTATAATAACATTTCTTCTCCAAAGATGTACACAAATACTTTAGGAATAGTCATGTAATGATGTAGGTACTTAAAAACCAAGGAATAGAAACTTTTACACACCAAGAATTAAAAAATTCGTTAGTGCATGGACAACATTATTAAATTAATACATAATTTTAAATTTAGAAGATGTAGGATCTTGCTTAAACAAACCTTAGATGGAACATAAGATACTGCGCATAATCCCACTTTGAAATTTTTAACACCCACCAATCACAGTTGAGGAAATCACATGTCAGAGCATTGTTCGTCCAAATTTAATGTGTCAACGAGAATTAATTTATTATTTTAGTGACTTAAATTTTGGAAATTAACGTTGAAAATGCCAAGATGTGTTGTAAAAAGCTTTATTTGTAATAAAAGTGCGAAGTGTGATGCCGATAAAGGAAACTTACATTTATTTCGGTGTTATTTAATTTTTACAGATTCTATCGAGAACCATATTTGTTTATTTGAAAATAAACAGAATCTAACTTGGTCATTGGTACATGTTATAAGTAAGTAGCAACAGGACTGTATCCAGAACAGCTAAAAGTATCAAAGTCTGTACCTATATATAAAAATAAAGGATCAAAACAAAACGAATGCAATTACAGAAACGTGTGTCTTCAGTCACAAATTGCAAAAATAATTGATTACAGCTTCTATGTTAGACTCGAAAATTTCATTCAAAAGTATAATCTAATACCAAACTGCCAACATGGATTTAGGCCTAAGAAATCTACAAATACAGCAATAGAGGAACTTTGTAGTAAACTAATAGAAGAGCTGAATAACAAGAAGCACACGATTGCCATCTTCTTTGACTTGACACGAGCATTCGATACAGTGGACCATCGGCTATTGGTGGAAAAATTGAACAGAATAGGGGTTAGAGGAGTATCAGGTAATTGGGTAGAGTCTTATTTACAAAACAGATACCAAGTGGTTTGTATTGACTCAGTAAAGTCTCACCCTGTGAGGGTACCGATGGGGGTACCACAAGGCTCGACACTGGCACCTCTGCTATTTATAATATTTATGAGTGACATAGTTCATACATGTAATACACCTGAAACAACAGTTATATATGCAGATGACACAAGCGAAATAGTGGCAAAACAAAATATACACATGGCACGAGAAGCCGCAGCCAAGGCAACAATGGAGTTTGCAGACTGGTGCAGAGCAAATGGGCTTTTGGTCAATGTAGGCAAAACAGTATTCATGACATTTCTGCCTAAGAATGTTAAACATGATTACTCCATGTTGATAAGACTTAACAACAAATCCATTGAACAAGTGAACCAGCTTAAATATTTAGGAGTAATTGTGGATCATAAATTTACATGGGAGGCTCACACTAACTATATTATATCAAAGTTAAGCTCAATGTGTTTCATCTTCAGGCAATTATATAATACCGCAAGCTTACCAATACTTAGGCTAGCCTATTATGGTCTAGTACAATCTACATTATCATATGGTCTGTCATTCTGGGGTAACTCCTCTCATATGGGAATAGTTTTCATAATGCAAAAGAAGATAGTAAGATGTATTGCAGGTCTGCCCTATGGAGCACACTGCAAAAATGCCTTTAAATATTTGTCAGTACTAACATTGCCATGTCTATATATATATTTAATAACCCTGAATATAAAAGCAAATGAATCGAAATATGTAAGAAGTAATATGATACATCAATATAATACACGTGGGGCGAATGAATTTCGAACGCCATATTCGCGATTAGGTATTGGACAGAACACGGGGAATTACCAAGGCATTATTTGTTACAATCACTCAACCAAGATAATAGGTAACTGCAAATATAATATATTTAAAGATAAATTAAGAAAGTACCTAATCGAGAATGCATTCTACTCAGTTGGAGAATTTTTGGATGCCATACCAGGAGTAAATAATACAACTTAAACTTGAAAATTTTATTGTAAATTTTTATTGTAATTAAATTCTTTACTTAATTTTTATAACAAATTTTAAATCTGTTCTGTTGTAATGTTACATGGATAAATAGGTGGATGGAAGTAGGTAGATTGTGTCTAGGTGTGCATGGAGGTGTGGATGTTAAATTTTAATTTTTTTACTATAATTTTTATTGGGACTAGTCTGTAAGTTTTATAATATTATTAGAAATGATAATAATTTTAAACTTGTAAAGATACAATAAATAAATATAAATATGAAATATGAACTAAAGGTTATTATTATAAACTGTTTACTATTTCTTATTTTATGGGGAATATTTTTTCAGGAGGAGGAAAGAGTAATATACCATCAAATACAAAAATATCAATTTCATTACCAATTTTAGTTCAGCAAAATACTCCGAGCATTTGAGAAGCCTCGGCGTTTCTATTCCCTTAGGACTCAAAGAGTCTAAAACTAGTTGCCAAGAACCGCTCGACATATGCTATTAAGGGATATTTTTTGTATTTTATTATTTTTTCTTTATTTTCTTTTGCCACTGGCGAATGGAGATTCCTTCAGGACTCCAGGACCCTTTGGCTGGTGACAACGCTGCCCTTATCCCTTAATAGTATATTAACAACAATAGCTAAAGACCTATCAGTAGTTACAAATGGTCTTTAGGCTTGCTGGTTGTTACAATAATATTGTTTTTTTGCGTTAGACATAGCTGCTTTCAAGATAGACAACTTTTAGTTCTAAAACGGTCTTTATATGTTCTATAGGTGGTATTGCTTTGGACTGTTCTCACTATTTGATCACACAAGACTTTTGGATCCTGCTACACAGTGTTAATTATACCTTGAAGATCTCTTCTACATGCTAACCTATTTAACTTAAAACGTTTATAATATTTTTCATTGCTAATTGAATTGCATTGTTTTTCTTGCAATATCTGTATTCTATGATCGCTTAAACAGTTCGGTACACTATAAAAGAGATGTGGCATAGATTAAAAGAATAATTATGCGCAGTAACAAAGCTAAAAGGGTACCTTGCTGTTTTATTTGTTGTTCTTCACTCCTACTTTTAATCCATCAAATTAAGCTTTAGGAACGACAATCGCATATATTACTTTATCTTAATTCACAGAAAGTGAGGTATTATTAAGTTTTCACAGAAAGAAAAATATCCCTAGTTTGAACATTCAACAATCTTCATTTAAGAGAACGTTCTTGCAAGAAATTTGAAAAGAATTGGGTTTGATCAGTCGCTGTTTATTTTCATCTTACTTAAACCATCTTCACAGCAACATCTGGAGTTCCACAGAGCTCCTATTTGGAACCACTGTTATTTAGCATATTTATGAATTGCTTAGCAATAAACCTAACGTGCCATCACCTGATATTTGACTTAAAAAATAGTTACCCCACTTTCATCAATTCAATATAGCTACTTTTTACAGACCCAAATTGAAAATTGTGCAAGAAGACAAGCTTTTTGTATGTCTAAATGTAAATGTCTGTTTAGACACTAGAAATATCAACAAAATTGAGTTTTATTATTTATTTAACGACCTACTTTTGTCAACTTTTTCACAAATTAAAGATGTATGTATATTATTCGATCAAATATTTACTTTTACGGATTATATTGATTATTTAACAGTGTAATACATGAACCAAAGAGAATAGTCTTTTTTAACACTCTAAAAATAAAAACATTGAGTGTCGCAGTGTTTTCAATCCCGAGAAACATCAGAAGGTGAAAAATGGATAGAAATCATTTTCGTTGTTTAAAAAATAATTTAATATTAACAGTAATTTTGTAAACAAAGTTTTGTTTATGGTGATAAATAATCTTTCCAAATACCACGAGAGGATTGAGTTTTTTTGAGAATATTTTGTTGTTTCCTTACAAATTATGCAAATTTATAAGAAAACAACAGGAGGTTCTCAAAAAATTATCATCTCTTGTGGTATTTTTCCTTGATAATACTTTTCATTAATTCTTTCTAAGCTAAAATATGCATCTTTTATTTGAAATCCCATATACGATATTCATTAAAGTTCTTTGGAAAATATTCAGCGGCGATTTCCAAAGTACTTATCCTTCCAGAACTTGGGTAGTATCACATTTGAGGTATTGAATAGTATCTGTTACTTTGGAGTGTTAGTTTGCCATCACTGGAAAATAGAAGGTTAGTTTCCAGTGTGGCATTTTTTTATAAAATACAACTCCTTAACCCATAGGTAGTGTAAACTTTTTCAAGTCTAAATTCAAAATTGAACCCTATGTTTTATTTTTAGAAATCTAAAGTGTGTCTTCACACAGAAAAATTTATTGAGTTTATATTACTCACTTTCTTGACTAGAAGTTATGTTATATAATAATTGTTTTTAAAGTGTTTTTATCAGAGCACCTTATTTTTTTGTTGTATGATGACTGATGGTGTCTCTAGAGCGCCTTCCTGGAGATCTATATTTAAAATTTTTAGAATTTATTAAGAATATAGGTAAGTCAGGAACATTTTGACCCCTTCAATACCCCGTATCTCCCTCTGGTGCTACCCAAACTCTTTTAACGACGTATCGAAAGGTTGTAGAGCAAACCACATTAAATAATGTGGCGCTAGAGAAAAGTTCCGTCCAGAAGCATAATTTGTAACTCTGTTTTTTCACACGTTTTCTAGATAAAACAGTGACAATCAAATTAAACTCTGACACAACATGACAACAGATCACTTACCGCTTTCAAGCATAGACGGTCATAACAGTGGAATTTTATATAAATAAAAAGTAGACTGGTTTATTCGGTCGTTTTTATTGTTTTTATAAAATTTAAGTACAGGCACTACATTTGTTTCGGAAACACTGTTCCGTCTTCTGCCAGTCAATATTTAATAAAATATGGGTACGATTACAAACATAAACCAGTGAACTTTTTATTATTATAAAATTCTACTGCAGTCAAACTCAAAGGACTAATATTGAGTAACATGTACCGGCAGAACATCAGCCATTGTTCCCAGGACCCTACTGAATTTATCATATGTTATGTAGATGTGAATTGTATATAGAATTGTTTAATAAAGGTTTTTATGTAAGTAATTGATGGCAAAATGACTGTGGACTGACTATCGCCCGTAGTGACCTATAGATGCCGGCCCTTTATAGGAAAAGGTTAAAAGGCAATCATTATAATTGGAAACAGACATTTATTGAGCCATTATTGCCCCAGATCAAAATGTTTATTGGGTATTTTCTTTGTCGCAAAAAACATTAATATTATAGGAAACTGTTTAAGCTATGTGAAGGCCTTTCACTACTTCGCAATAAATGGCATTTACCTAACGTACATTATTTTAAGGGCGTTAACTTTCTATAACAAAATGATTGTTGCGCTATAAAGTTTTATCAATATAAATCCAAAGTATTTGACAGTCTTCTGCAGTTAGTTTTTAAGTTATTGACATTATATTAAATCTTTTTTATATATAATAAACGGTAGAATAAGATTTTAAAGAAACAAAGGCTATTAGAAAACATTAGTTATAATAAATGTGCCTCAATTTTAAAAATCGTATGCATTTAATACAAATAGTATTACTATGCGCAATAATTAAAGCTTCTGAGTCATTATAATTTATTTTACGATAATAAATGACAGACATATAACTTCTTTTTGTTACTGACCTGTCCTAAATAATTAATTAGCAAAGCGTTTTTTGTATAAAGAAAATTACCAAAATTCTGCCAGTTGTAGTCTGTCCAGAAATCAGCTCCCCAGCCCAGTCCTTAGCTTCTGTCATAAAGGTACCTTCGAACTCCTGTTTGCCCCTGGCAGCCTTCTGCTCCTTCTGCTTGGGATCGTTTGGTCCCAAGTCCACATCTCTTCTGCAGCACAGAAATGCGAACAATCTCCAAATAAGAACCACCAACAATCCCGCAAGAAAAGTACAAATTGAAGATAACAAAAAACACCAGTACTTTCTTTCGTCAAGACAGTCGTCGTAGATGATGGAATCATTACGGGGGACGTCTTCACCCGTAGACATTCCGCCCCTAACGAATGCATTCACGTGTTTTTTACTTAAAATTTGCTTTATTGCATTTTTTCAATCTCGATAATAACCGCAATTTGTTTTACGGACGTTGAAGTCTCGATATAAAAACTTATGAACACAGAGTTTCGGAAACCGTAATATCTGGTGTCGTCTGTTGTGCGCATCGCTAGTAAAAGCGCAGTAGCCGCACACATTGATTTTTTTAGAAACTGTCACACGGCATTTAATTATAGAAAAGACCACGATAAATCCGGACTGACTAGTTCATTTCGTCTCTAATTAGAAACGATCATTAACTCATAATAATGTTTTTAGAAATTCATAATGCGCTTATTTAAATAATTGATTCGTTTCGAAAACCGCCCCAAAATGGCGCTAATTCCGTGAATATTAAATTCTGAACCAAATATAGGGCGCCTGCGAATTAGGTGACGTTTATATATAGTCTAGAAGCCGTCTAGGAAAATTCGAACGGCCTTCTGAATTTTTAACACGTCGACTGCGCCAGTTCGTCCCGCCAAAAATTGTATTTTAGGGGTAACACCCTTTTATTTTTAAAAGAAAGTATTGTTTGTTTATTTATATTTACCCAAGCAGGCCTATCTATAAGGTCTAAGTGAATGGATAATAATAGGATTAAAATCTTTTAACATCGACTGGGGAGGTTACAAATGAGTAAAAAGGGGATTACAACTACGGTTGCAAGCGGGTTACAAGGAGAGTTACAAGAGGGTACAAGGAGGTTTACCTATCTATAAGGTCTAAGTGAATGGATAATAATGAGTTCACAATCTTCTGTACTTTTAGCATTGATTAAAGGGTTACAAATAAGTTACAAGAGAGTTACAAGTATGGTGGTTACAATAGGGTACAAGAGGTTTAGAAATGGGGTTACAAGCAGGTTTACCTATTTATAAGGTCTAAGTGCATAGAAAATGAGTTTAATATCTTCTGAAGATCAGGCTCCTCCCAAGGTTTTAGCATCGGTTGGGGGTTACAAATGATTACATAGGAGTTACAATTGGGGGTTACAAGGGGGTTACAAAGAGGGTTACAAGGGAGTTACAAGGTGGGATACAAGGGAATTACAAGGGAGAGAGATTACAAGTGGATTACAAATGGATTACGATCTAAGTGCATGAATAATGTTCTGTTTACAATAAGTTTTCGGTGGATCAGGTTTCTCCCAAGTATTTATCATCGGTGTGGGATTATAGGGGAATTACAAGGAGCACTAAAAGGGGGTTACAAGGAGTAGGGGTACCAATGGGTTTACAAGGTGGGGTTACAAGAAGGTTACAAGGGGGTTACAAAAGGGGTAACGTTACAAAGAGTTATAAGGGGGTAAACGGAAGGGGAGTGTAAAAGTGAGCAGGCCCTTTCAGGTCGGGTTTAAGTTTAGATTTCAACTTAGAAATTTATATATAAAAATGTTTGTTCTTCTTTATTATCTGATTGGTTCCCAGTTATTTTCAATTTTACAACCTACACAAGACTCTGATTAGCTCATTGCACCTTTTTGAAATGCTTGCAGTTCTATTATCTCAAGGGGTACTTCTCGAAGGTTATTTTTTCTAATAATTAAAATATAAATAATACTTTACCTTTTTAATACATTTGTGTTAATAAAGAATCATAAAATGATGCAGTATCTTGTGTTTGTATTTCTTTTTTTTGGACAAGCTCTATGGTTTCCACATCCAAAAAATTAAGGGGGTTAAGAGGGATTGAAACTGAAAAAAGAATCGTAAATCAAAAATTAAAAACAGTATCAACTTGAAATTTTCAGGAAAATCAAGCTCTCTATAAGTGGATGAAGCCTATGAATAAGAGGGGTGGGTAAATGGGGCATAAAACCTAAAAAAAAATAATCAAAAAACCAAAAAAATCAAAAATCAAATAATCAAAATTTGATTTTTTTGCAAAATAAAGCTCTATAAGGACACAAATCTTAAATCAAAAACGAAAAGCGATATTAACACGAAATTTTTAGTAAAAGTCAAGCTCTATAACTGAATGAACCATATCAACTTAAAATTTTCAGGAAAAATCAAGCTCTATAAGGGGATGAAACTTATAAATAAAAATAGGGGGTTCAAGAGGTTTAAAATTTTAAAAAATCAAGTCAAAAACAAAAAGCGATATCAACATGAAATTTTTGGTAAATAAGGGGATGAAGTCTATTGATTCTAAAAAAATATCTGTTAAACTGTGAAGAGTATAAAAAGAATGCCAAGCATTCTATGTGGGTGTGTCGGGATTATCGGCTTAGTATTCTATGTTCATTCGCCATTTATATATTTTTAAACATACAACCAACCTCTGTAACAAAACCACTTTACATTATAATTGCCTTTTGGATTATTTTTTAATATGTAATTTTTTGTTTTCTTCTTTTTTATTTTCTTTTTCTATTCTTTTTTTATTACTCCTTTTCCATTATTTTTTTTTTTTTATTTATTTCTATAATTTTTTTTATTTCTATTTTTTTCTATTTAGTGATTTGAACTGGGACTCTATACGACAAGCATATAGAATACAGCATGCAGTATATCATAGTAATTTCGGAATCTATAGAGAAAAAGGAATTACCTCTTTCAATGTTGATATGACATTAAGGAACACTCTGTATTTGAAATTTTAGCAAACAAAACATGCAAAAACTGTTTCCCTTGTTTTGTTTCCGTGTACAATAAGAAAATACGTTTTTAAAGAATAAAAGAAGGGAATCCAAAGACTAAAGTATACATTTGGAAATGTAAACTTAAATTCCCCTACGAAATTTATCCCCATATCCTAAAGGCAAAAGCAAACCAAAGAAAAATTAAAAATGCTGAGAAACAAATGAAAAAATTAGTCCTCCCATCCCCGGGATCGAACCTGGATCTCCGAGTAGAAATATTATAGATGCATTTACCAAATAGGCCATCACTAGGTAATTCTTATTTTATTACTAATTTATATCTACAAATCAATACATCAAAAATTGAAAGTAACAGGACATTCTTGCGGTCATCTTAATGTAGATGGAAGATTTGTTCCTGGCTTGAGCTAAATGAGTTGTTTATTTTTGAAATATCTACTACATTATTCTTATCTATGGATACTACGTAGCAGTGTTCATTGAATTTACCATTGGCGGTAATTGGTCTTTGTTTATAGTCATGTCTTGTCTTAGTTGTGTTAATATCCCTAAAAAGTTTGTTCTTGTCCACCGCAACAAATAGTTCTACAACAGTCGAATTTGTAAATGTGAAGGCCCAGAATCATCAGATTCCGTGGTGCATGCCGGCAAAAGTCAAAATCACGAAACATTTCATCATCGGGCGTCGGGTGGTATCCATACCCACAGGGGCTCGATTCTCGAGTTCATTGGAAAATTTTCCGATGGGAAAAGATTCCACTACTTATATTCCCATGGTAATAGATTATGCAATTCTCGAACTTATCGGAATAGACATTCCCATGGAAATAGTAGTTTCACGTATGTCTGATATTAAGTCTACGAATATTTCGAAACAACCAATAACATTAAAGATATTTTAAAATTTACTGTTGTGGTTTGTGGGTAACCTGTTACCTGCCGAGCCCCCGCTCCGGAGCAGGTGTCGTGCCGTGCCGAGCAATCGCTAGCATGACCGAGGAAACTTGTTGAATTATTAGCTTCTCTTTTTACATGTTGAAAAAAGAAAAAGTAGCTTCTGTACGGAAGAGCAACGAAAGTTTCGAGAAACTAAGAAATTCCTTCGTTAACGGGAATAATAAAATTTTCGAAAGGGTCATTATTCAAACCACTACAAATGTATCAATTTGTATTATTTGCCAGTCCCTCAGCAGCTCCAACAATTGCTAATTGATTTAAGAAAATCAGTTCATCCAGTTTCTTAGTGAAAGAAAAGTAAAAATAATATACTTACACAAATAAAATAATATCAATCAACTTAAATAATAAGTACAAACAAGTAATTAAAAATCTATAAATACGCCAAAAAAATGTTTTAACTACAATTTCACCAAAAATCCAAGATATCCGAAAATTTTCAAATTTTCGACTTTAATGCGCAAACTCTAGTACAATTCCCATTGGAAAACACAATTTCCAATGCTCGTAAGCAGGGGAATATTTTCCCATACTTCTCATTGGAAAATATTCCACCGCTTGTGTTGAGAATACGAAAACTAAATTCCCATGGGAAAATTTAATTTTCCCATGGGAACAAAACTCGAGAATTGAGTCCCAGGGGGTCGATTCTCGACTTTTATTCCCATGGGAAAATAAAATTTTCCCATGGGAATCCAGTTTTCGTATTCTCGACATAAGCGGTGGAATATTTTCCAATGAGAAGTATGGGAAAATATTCCTCTGCTTGCGAGCATTGGAAATTGTGTTTTCCAATGGGAATTGTACTAGAGTTTGGGCATTAAAGTCGAAAATTTGACGAAAAACTAAGGCATAACCAAAGATTATTGGATATCTTGGATTTTTGGTAAAATTGTAGTTAAAACATTTTTTTTGGCGTATTTATAGATTGATATTATTTACGTAGGTATATTATTTTTACTTCTCTTTCACTAAGAAACTGTATGAACTGATTTTCTTAAATCAGTTAGAAATTGTAGAGCTGCTAAGGGACTGGCAAATAATACAAATTGAGAAATTTGTAGTAAATTTAATAAGACCTTTTCGAAAATGTTATTGTTTCCGTTAACGAAAGAATTTCTTAGTTTCTCGAAACTTTCGTTGCTCTTCCATACAAAAGCTACTTTTTCTTTTTTCAACACGTGAAAAGGAAAACTAAGAATAACTCAACAAGTTTTAATTATATATAATCGAATATTTTCACTTGTTCCTCGGTCATGCTAGCGATTGCTCGGCACGGCACATGCTCCAGCGTGGAGGCTCGGCAGGTAATTGGTTACCCAAAAACCACAACAAATACAAATAATGCCAACAGTAAATTTTAAAATATCTTTAATGTTATTAGTTGTTTCGAAATATTCGTGGACTTAATATCAGACATACGTGAAACTACTATTTCAATGGGAATGTCATCTATTCCGACAAGTTCGAGAATTGCATAACCTATTACCATGGGAATATAAGTAGTGGAATCTTTTCCCATGGAAAATTTTCCAACGAACTCGAGAATCGAGCCCCTGGTATAGTTAAACCAGAGATCTAGTGACTACCATAAAACAGCAAGTAATTTACTTATCAGCAGGCGGCCGTCTCCACGTAGATATATACCTATCTAGCCATTAAGTGTTGTTCTATAGGCCAATAATTGGGGTAAAATAAATATTAATAAAAATCGGTATAATTCAGAATTGTTTATTTAATTATACAAAAAGTAACGTGGTAACTTGGTAGAAGCTAAAATCAGTATGACAAAGTACGAAAAGGTAACTTCCCATTATTTATTTAACTTTCTCTAATCTGTCTGGAATTATAGGACTAGATATCTTAAACAATAGTATATTGTCTTCAAAGTCTTATTTGTAACTCTATATCCCATTATCGCTAATCTCCTTAATAAACGTTTAGTACAGAAAGTCAGGTGGTCAGGCAAGTAAATTTTATTTATAAATACTTTAAATTCTAGGAAATTTTTTATTATCAAATTAGTTTTACATTCAAAACTGTTAACAATTGAAATAGAGAGCTCTCAATTATAATATTATTAAAAAAACATATTCTTTACTATTTCATGAGAATATATATTTTAATCCGGACCTGGGAATCTTTTAACCAACAGACAATTTTATCGCTTATCTACAAATCGAACAATAGTGATAATGAGGATCGTCGGCTAATATGAGTCACTAGATCTCTGGTTATACATAGGTACCAGCTACAAAGACTAGGTACCGCTATTGTTATAATAAGTTCCTATTTAACCTACTGGGTAGACAACCCAAATATCTCATGCATTATAGAAGTTGTCTATGTATTTGTATTGTATCAGTTTTAATAATAAAATTAGGCATTCTAAACAAATGAAACATCGGTGCTAAGGTTGGGTACCTCAAAATGGTTGCGACATACGATGTAGTCTATCTACAATACGTGAAATCATAAATAATGGATTAAATTTAAATATTTTATGTCGAACACAATGAAAATATTATTTAAAAAAAATCCGCTTATACATTTTCTATCAATGCAGGCTTATCTTGTCGAGTACAATTTCAAATAAAAATAGCGTCCAAGATAGAAGGCTATGTCACAATCACAACCCCCTTAGATTTACGAGCCCTTCCCACTGACAGCTATTGTTTGACAGGTTATTTGGAATGCCTAATACTTTTTCGTGATTGAACACATACATATAAAATCCAAGTACAAAATAAAAATCGTTAGGTTTATAAAAAATACAATAAGTATTTGATTAGCTGATTTTAGTAAATTATCTAGTGTTTTAGATGAGTTTCTTCTATTTTTTGTTAATATACTTACCTACCTATTTGTTTCTGTTTTTTATTTATATACCTATTTTATTTTATTAATATATATTTTTCAGTTAAGACTTTATACTGTCGAATAAATTTCCCATCTGGCAAGTAGTGAATTATTTTTTATTTTTGGTTTAAACATATTGTCAATCGGCCAGTTTATATAATCATTATGTAAATCCACCTCTATAAATATAAAACATACCACTACTTCAGTATTGGCCATTGCAAATAATATACAGGGTGTTCCATTAAAAATGGGACATAGAGCAAGTGAAGATTATCTGATTAAAAATAAGACAAATGAAACATGCATTGGTAAAGTGTTACTCATTTCCAAGCTGATTAAATCTTGCTTTTAGATCAGAACTGTGCATTTTGGCCTGCCGGCCATTTCGGAGCATGAGGTGTCTTGCCATGAGGCAAATATTCTCCACACCCACTAATGTAGTACTAAAAATGTAGTAAACATGTGTATGTAACATAAATTCAATCTAGCTCGTTTATTTGAAAATAAAAATTCATAAAATCTGGGAAATTTTCAACTTTAACACTGTATCTTGAAAACTAGTTATAGAGCTGAATTGGGCCCCATTGGTACTTTTGGTTCTAGGTTGAGTACAAGATACTAAAGTTTCAGAAAATTTGATCACTTTACATAAGTCCTTTAATGTATATGATGAAATTTTATAACAATTTTGAGATTTCTAAGTTAAAAATGCTGTGAGTTTAATAAAAATGACAGATTTCTGCAGTAAGCTTTAAAAACGTAGTTTCATCAAAGTTTAACCAGAGTGTATTTTAATTAGTATGGAAGCACATGTAATTTGTTTTCGAAATGTTAAAATAAAAGAGATAGATTACTAGAACATTCAGAAAACATTTAAAGTTTAAAATCCACTTTAAATCGCAGTACGTATTTATTTGATGAATTTGAGAAAATAAAGTAAATTTCACAATCATTATACAGTGAGCATCATAAGTCTTACCCCCCAACTTACTTGTTACTAGAGTCTTGTTAGGAAAATCGCCGACACGTCGATTTTTGATTTCTACACTGTACATTTTTTGTATGAATAGTTTACCCTTAATTTCATCCCTTACTGGAGGGGAGCAACCCTTTCGAAAAATTTAAATGGCATGGGGTGGTGAGTGATAGCTCATTTAAAAGGGGGTTTTATTCTCTATTCAACTGGGCAAAAAATTTTGAAATTACCCTCCCACCTTGTATCCGCGCTTGGTACTGTGGCAGTCAACGTGTTAATAGTTATTTGTATAATATAATTAATGAGTAAAAAGAGGTACTTACTTTATTAAAATGTTATGTATATTGGTAATAAAACGTAATCTCAACGATTTGTTTGTATTTTTCAGTAAAAAATATTTTCAAAAAAGGTTTTTTTGGTAATCTGCATTTCGATAAGTGTCTACCTATTTCTGCATTTACTTAATTAGAAGGGGTGTAAAGGAAAAATTTCAAAAAAGTACTTACTTTTATATTTTAATAATAAAAACTTATTAACTATAATTCTTAAATAAAAACTTCAACACATATTTAAAAGTATCCATGCTTTCTTTACCCATGTTAATTATTAAAGTGAGGTTATTCCATTGAGGTAATAGTTGTTCATATTACACGTAATTAGTGGCAAATTATGCTACAAAATCCAAAGGTCTGTTGAATCCACCTTTCCTGTTCATGTACTGCCTATATTTTCTTTTTAATATTACATGAACTGTACCAGTATTATTTCCATTAACTTTTTTGCCTTTTGTGGTGTCGAAATTACAAAAACCCATTAGTTTCAACATTTCTTGTTCTTCTACAGATTTACCTTCTAAATCTGCTGCTGTGACTGGGGGTCTTTCTTGAATATTTTTTCGTCTTCTATCTATCGGAGATCTAGATCTGGATCTAGAACGGGAATAACGCCTGTGATCATCCCGATCCGCTGAATGTCGTTTTCTTTCCCGGTCGCGCGATCTATCTCTGGATCGTTTCCTTCTGTGCCTCTCCTTATCTTTGTCCCGGTCCCGATCCCTGTCTCTATCCCTGTCTCGATCTCGCCTTCTTGTGCCAATTGGAGGAGATTTTGACCTACTTCTTCCCATATAAACTAAAAAAAAAATATATATTATTAATTTATCAATAGCTTCGGATAATAAAAATAAAAAAATACCTGTTTTTTTAATTTTTTTCCCTGATTTTTTAAACTTTTTTAATTTTTCATGTAAATGTCACAAACATCTTTGACAAAAATGTCGGAAAACAGAAAACAATCATGATTTTAGTTAAACTTTTTTACGCGAAGGCGCTAGTTGTAATGAAATCATTTTATTTTCATGCAAATATGAGCTTTATAGGCATGTTTCTAAAGTTCCGAAGTTGCACAATCTAAAAAAGCGAAGAAGACCAACCCGCGTTGCCAGATTCCGTATAAATAACGAAAAAAAGGTATTTTCGATTTTATCTACAAACAGAACTGCGTTAGTTGGTGAATTTTTTACACCGTTTTACACCAGCGGTTCAAACTTGAGTTGGAAAATGTCAAATTGAGCAATTTATTATGTTCAGTGTTCGCTATTTTAGTAAGTTTGAAGTATATTTAGAAAAAACTACTGTCATTAGCTATTTTATATTTTAATATTTTATTACAAAAATTGAAACTAATAATTGTTGTTTTATCCGACATTTAGGTACCATTAATTTATCGAGAAAACTCAAATACTGACAAAAACTATCATAACTATTCTTCAAAATGTACAGTGTGGCGAAAATAAATAAAATTTCTCTAAAACTTTACATATATATTTTGTTTTTATTTTCAGAACTTTTTGAACAAAAGTATTACGGATTACTGCTCATAAACACTTAAAAATTACATGACAAAGAAATTTAAAAAATAAATGTCGTAAGCAAATATATATCTACTTAATAGTCTATAGTATGTCTGAATAAATGAGGAGTGCAGTAAAAGTGGGGATACACCATCACATTCCATAGGCGTTCTTTGCAAAATAAGTTTCTATAATACCTATATAAATAACGTCAAGGCATATAAAAGGGTATATACGCACTTCATAGATTCAATTTTAAATGAAAAAAGTTATATTATATCCAAAAAAATAAAAATAAATCTTATGCTTCTGACAAAATTGTTGAACTTTAATAAAGTCTGACTTATCTATCAAAAGAAAAAGTTTATTACAGTAAAAATCATTGAAAGCTGATTAAATCTAAACGAAAACTTTTATTACTCCGATCAGTTGTATTAAAATTTTCATTTCAACTACAAAGTAACTAAGTATTGAAGGATGAGGCGTAAATTAAATGTCTATCTGTACCTGTACCTGTACTACATTCTGCAAATTAAATTACTAAACTCATTTCTTTTCTAGACTATATTCCCACACCTCAATGATTATTTCCTATATTTTTTCAATTTATACACGATCTAGGCGTGTACAATCTCGTAAAGCACCAAGATACAATTTATGTCCTCAATGTCTTTCAGCTAAAAATATATAAAAATGAAAAATAAATTCCGAAAAATTGAACACCTACCACAAATGACATTAGGATAGTAACAATATGGCACAGGTGATACTACTTTAGTATACTAGTAGCGACTTCTCTCCCTACTACCTCCATGGTCATAATACAGGGATTTGCAATAAAAACTCTCCACCCTAAATACAAAAATAAGTCAAAAAATCATATAAAATATCTTGATATAGGCAACCAGTAATGCATATATGTAATTTATATAATTTTTGACCTGACCTGTAAAACGATTTAGAATTGATAGTTTTCATTGAAATTCCCTGTATATATCTTATTGTTATTAAAAACTGATAAAAATGTAATTTTTTAGAATAAGTAATTCAAAACTTATTTGAAACGACAAGATCAAACGAACAACACTCTAACAAGCAACGTTGCCGCATATTTTGTATGACAAATAGAAAGTGCTGGTGAAACATCGAATGTTGCTGCCAGCTGCACTTGCGCATTTTGAGTTTCAATGACTTGTGTTCGAGTGGTTGGTGGTTTATATGGCGGAGATTGATTTGGTTACGCATAATAAAACTGTTGGCTCAAATTTTGTAAATATTAGTGTTTTTCTGTAGAAAGTCGAATTCTGACCCCCAAAGTCTATTAAAAAAGGATATTAATTCGCAATATTTTACACACATGGGACTTACACTGGTGTAAGCTGTGATTCCTTTTTAATCCGCTATTCTTGACGGGACTATTGTAATCTTTAAATTAGAAGTAGGTGATATTTTGATTACGGTAAGTGTTTTAAGTATATATCTAAGTAATAGTTATAAAATATAATGTAAAAAGGCACGTCGACTTGAAAAAACTTCGTTTTTAAATAGGTTGTGTTGGGGTGTGTCACTTCAATTTGAAACAATTAAAAGGCTCTTGTTAAACAATAAATGCTATTGCAAAAATGTTTCCGTGTTAAATTTCCTACAGTTTTCCTAATTCATATGTCACACATGTTTTTGTAATCGGAAATGTAGATAAAATGCTCAATAAAACTTAACTTGACAAGGGTTTCCTGCCTGCATACTTACAGGATGATTCTAAAGTACACCAGCATTGATATGGACGGTACACCTAGTATATAACGATTAAAACTTTATGTAGGTAATGAATGGTTTCAGGTCATTAGCCTCTGAAAGGCATTGTTTCAAAATATCAAGTAAAAATTGATTAAAATAAAGTTGACAGGTTCCATAATATAAAGTTTTTTAAATCATCCTATAGTGTTTTGTACAACATGTTTATCATGTCTTCTTCCAAAGAACAACTGTAGAATGTAAAAGAATTATCTTAAAAACTAGATATGATAGAAAAAAGTAACAGTTGGAATCAAACCAAAAGTTATTACAGAATAAATACCTTGCTGGTAAAACTTGTATACAAGAGATAAATAATATATTAAGGGGTGGGTGGTTTAGTGGGAAGAGCCTGGTTTCATAATAAGTTATGGTTTTAAATGTTGGTTCTGTTGAATTTTTACATTGTTAAAAATTACATTTTGTATATGGCTGCATAATGTAATAATTCTTATATACAGCGATGCAACACTAAAGAAAAAGTTTTTTTTTTAATCTATTTATGTTCTATTTATAGTATATATAGCTTAACTCAACCTGTGGCCCTCTAGGCTTTTTTGTGTCTTTTAGAAACTATGGCTTTTGGTTTTTAAAATTTTGAGCGAATTGCATGAAAACATTAACATTAAGGGATAAACATCATGCTAATATTTTTATTGTTTTGCATTTATGTATTAGAGATCCCAAGTAATTTTAAAAGGTTGACCTAGAGTCCTTTTTTGAAACAAATTGCCATTGTGACTTTTTAAAGCATATTAAAACAACTGAAACAACATGAGGACCTTTTATTTCAAAAAGATGGCAACCCTAGTTATCACCCAAAATATTGCTGCCCATATAGCATAACAAACAGATTTAAGTGGCCGGAAAGAAAAAAAGGTTGCATATAGCTGGCCTTAAGCGATAATACAGTAATAATGTAAAAATTACTTCAAATTAAGTTCCACCTACATGTTTTTTTGCTGCTAGTCCAGTCCCCTTTGCTTATATTTTCTCAGGGTTGGAAAACCCTAAGAATTAAAAAATATATAAGTAAGTTTTTAGGTTGTTTAAGGTTTAATAAGATTTGATAGGTTTTTAGTTCATAATATGTCAAAAATTATTGTCACTATCATTAATATCAATATCAAGAAGAAGTGATTGTAACCTTTGATGAAATGTTTGCATTTGTTTTTATATACACTCATTTATCCACCCTTTCTCCTGAGAGTTGATTAGTAAAACTGTGAATTCTTAATATTTATCTTAAATAGGTAACCTAAAAAACCTAAAATTGCAGATTTTTCACTCTTTAAAACGTTTAAAAACCTAGGTGCAAAAAAACTGTACCTGCCAACTCTGTATTTCGTTCATTCATATTTTCTTTAGCTTCAGTTTTTTCCTAATTTTTTATTTGGAAATGTTACAATTGGTGCATAAGAAATTTTTACAACCTCAATATCTAATTGTAATGATGAATCAATGTAAACCATAAATAATATCGGACCCAGGACTGTTCCCTGTGGAACACCTATTTTTACTACTTGTTTTACTTCTTTTAAATAATTTTAAAGCAAGTTTGTGGGAACAGTGTCAAACGCCTTTGCTAGGTTGATAAAGACACCTGTATTATTATTGTTATTCTATAAGCTACTTTTTGGAAACCAAATTGTTTTATAAGCATTTATTTCTCAAATTTGTTAGCAATATTTATGATTTGACTAACTGGTCTATAATTCGAAATATTTTTTTTGGTTCCCTGCTTATAAATAGGTGTTGTATATTTAAAAACACTGGGTATTTTGCAAGTCTCCAAAATAACATTTTTATTTTATTATATATTATACTGGGTGTTCAAATTAAAGTGTTACAGCTAAATACCTGCCTTAAAAAAAAAAAAAAACGTTTCAGGCGTAAGTTTTATAATATGTCCAACTTTTTTTCGCGCAGCTGTTACTCGAAAAGTGAAAGTCCAATAAAAAAATATTTCCTTCAAAAGTTTCTTATTTTTTTATGTACTTTAAGAATATCCCAGACAGCACACCAAATCCTTTGGATATCTACTGAACATCCCAATATCCACTGAATGTCCAAATAATAGTAATTATATAGCAAATTATTAAAAAATTACGCCATTGTGCTCGCCATTGTGGCTAATAGTACCGTTCAGATATTTAAAATTAATTTTTTTAAGGTGTATTCAATATCCCATGGACATCCACTATAAATATATCAAAGTCTAAGCGCGGACGCAAACCATCGTGGATATCTACTTTTGCTTCCTAAGTATAGATGGCGATACCACTTTCGTATCTACTCATGCTCAACCCGCCGTAAATGAGTTCGATCGAATTTTTTTTTCACAATCAGACTCTATTAGAGACTGGAGTCGAGAATTTCCATTTATTGCTGAAGAGTCCTAAAAAGGATGACTTTCTCCTTAGTGCCCTTTTAGTGGGCAAAATCAAAGGCAGATTGTTGGAAATATTTTTTATCTCTATTTTGTTTCGACGTTATTCAATAATCATTGGTTACTTATGAACCTCTATTAAAGATACCTATAAAATATTTTGCTGAATATCTGAATTTTATATCCATATTGGATATCCACAAAATATATTCTGTGGATATCTCTGGTATTTCTTGTATTGTCTGGAAGATACTCATTTGATATTTTGCTGAATATCCATAGGATATCTTCTATATTCTGGATATAGACGGACATTTGGATATCCATATTAGATCCACGGAATATTTCTGATATCCTGTGGATATATTGGATATCCACAAAAGATAATCTGTGGATATCTCTGGGATTTGGTGTGTTGTCTGGGTGTAATGGTGTAAAAAAAGTGCATAAAAATGCATATTTTCGGCGGTATTTAACTGTAACACTTTAATTTGAACACCCGGTATATATCTCAGCAGGACAATTTCCGTCCTTAAAGGGTGAACATACATTTTCAAAGTTTAATCATTTTCTCAGTTATATTAAGTAAATTTTCAAAATAATATTTTTGCACATTGCAGGAGAGTCTAAATATTAATCTTGTTTAATATGTACCATGTATTTCAATAACATCCGGTGTGTTTTATATTGCTCTTTAAAGAAGGTAAATAGGTTAAATATTTTATTTCTAAATTTGCATACTAAGTGATGTATACATAAAGGGAGTTTCAGTATTTTATATCAGAGCTTTAATACTCGATAGAACTTTTAAAATTAATACAAAAAGTTTATATAAATTTTTCCGTTTTCTAGTTACTTGTCTTTTTATTGTTTATTGTATACCTACTAATTTTTCATGGAATTTATTATAATTTTTTGAAATTTATCATCTGCCAAACAATTTATTGTTTCTATTAATTAACAAATATAAAATGACTAATTTCATGTTTATTTACTTTACGCGTTACTTTCGCTGTAAAATTGATCTCTGGGATTTTTGGCACGAATCTTGCAGGAAAGTTTTTTTTTATATTAAGTTTATCTTTTCTCTTGCTAAGATGCAACCACTTGTTGCTAAGGTTAGGGTCTTTAGGAAAACTAAAAAATCTTACAAACATTTTTACGAAATATTAATATTATTATGTTTGTTTCCCAAACAGAAAACATTGATTTTTAAAGTCCATTTGGGAGCACCGTCCCTGTTCCGGCTAATACACAGCCAGTGGCGGCTCGTGGGGGTGGGGGTTCACAGTGACAGAATCTAGGTATCTGTATTTTAGAAAGTTTATAATATACCTTTCTAAAACACTGACAGTTTTTTACCTATATCTGTACCGGGATCTATATTCTGCTACTGTGAACCCCCAAAATTTTTGTCAATAGCCGCCCCTGTACACAACCTTCCTTCATGTTTAAAGCGACACGATTTGCTACTATAAATTGCAACGGTTTGTTATCTATCTTTTCGGGAACTGTCTCAAAATCGATATTAATAAAAAATAAATTTAAAAAGAAAGTTGAGAGACCTGAATATCTTTGTTTAACCTTTTTTTTTTTTTTTTTTTTTTCATAAGTTGTTTAATGTTGTAAACTTACAAACAGCATTAATAAACCTACTTAGTTCATAAAATTGGCAAATGTACATAATTAGTCATACAGATTTTTTCTTGGATATCAGATACCAAAAATAAATGTTAATCTTTAAACATATTTAATAATGTAACAAATGAATGGAAACTACTTATCAGCAAAACCAATAAAACTTTTCTTTATAACAAATGAAAGAATCATAAAGTTATCAGTATGCAACAAATAAAATCAGATAAATAATAATCAGTAGCATATCTACAACAATTTTTGTTTAAATAGACAGAACTACAAGAATTATCAATTATTTTCCATTCCCATGAGAAAACAATATTTAAATAATGGGATGGGTATTATTTGTATTTCAACAGTTGTTCTATTTGAACAATAAAATTGTAATAATAGTAACTATACAACGATCAATAACCAATAAACTTTATTACGTATTTATGAGCTGAAAATAATAAAAGTGATTAATTGCTAGAGGATTACTTCATTTCGGGAAAAAGAGTTGCCAAACCTAGCAATTTAATATGTAGCTATTAAGTTAATTATATGTTTGTAACACAAAAAAATACAAGGACACAGATCAATTAGACATAATTATTATGACAGCAATTTTATGTAGGGTTTCATGTAATTATTGTGGTATTAAATCCCTAAAGTGTTAATGCAACATGTAAATATAGTTTATTTTATCTAAATAAAAAGGATTAAAAAAAAATATTGAAAAATTTGATGAAATTTTTTTTTAATTTTTAATTTATCTTTATAGTAACTTAAAAGTAAATTGGTGATGATATAAAGCTTAGCTTGTAGATAATAGGTATCATCCTTATTTGTATGTTTCAGTGGATTTAAAATTAATAAAAAATAATTCTATAACGGTTTTGTAACAATTAAATATTACTAGGTTCTGCCGATATAAAAAATTAAATCTCATTCCATATTATATTTCAGATAAATTCTTTTAAATATAAGTAATATTCCAGATTAGTTTATGCTAGACAAAAAGAAATAAATTTTTCATTAATATAGAATTCTTAAGATTTTATTAATAGAAGTAGGAATAGTTAATAATAGATCCAGACTCTTTAACACATTCAATGAAAAAGAAAGTTTTGTATGGATTTTATAGTGGTGGTTTTAAATCCTAAAATTTTTAAGGAACTTTTTGTGACCTACATAAAAATATTGTTTCACTTTTAAAAGTTATATTATAATTAAATTAAATGTACAATGACTAAAATGTACCTTTAGTTAAATAATTAATTATAAGTATATTTCAATATCTGTCTCTAACAAAAAAATGTACAAACTTCAAGATACAGGGTATTAAAGTTTTAAAAAAAAACTTTATTTTTTTGTCATTTTCATGCCACTTTAAATATTTTTATGAAATTTGGTGTACGGCTCTAAAGTTAGACCTTCTTTTAGAGCTCTTTTGAAGGATTTAATTGGTATTAAGCAGTTTTTCAACGATTTAGAAAATACGTCTGACCTAGAGATAAGATATCGCTGTAATTAGAGACATATGAATAGAAGGGCAGTTGTAATAAATTATGAAATCATATTTATTCTAAAGCTGCATTTTAAATTTATGGTTTCTGATAAGTATTTTGAATACTCTTTTAATAAAATGCCAAAATTAATACCTTTTTAGACCGGTGTGAAGTTAGCAGTAATGTTTAACAGTAAAAATAACCGAAAACACCCGATCAGGAAAACAGTGGCGTCCGGCATACAACTATTTTAATAATCATGTTAATATGTATTTTACACATTAATATCAACAAATAATTAATATACAGTTCAAAATAACCCTTAAAATTGATAAAAATATTTATCCTATGACTGAAATTTAATTTTACATTTAAAAAATCATAAATACACTAACATACGCTATAGGTAAACATTACTTCGGGTACGTTGAACAGGGTAAAATTACCCCATAAAATTCATAAAATAATTATCCTGTGAAATGTTTAATATTTAAAGAATCAATAGTAGACTTACTAACATACAGTTTAAGCAAAAAATCCCTTCGGACCCGTCAGATAGGGTAAAATAAACCATTTAAAATTTAAAAAATAATTACCCTATGAATGCGATACATTTTCTACTTACTTTAACATTTACATTAAAAAATAATAAATGAACTAAACATTGAAGGATGAAAGCAAAAATCCCTTCGGACTCGTCTAACAAGGTGAAATTAACTTTTAAAATTAAAAATAAATACTTAACCTAGGATGGGTATCAAATTTAAACTTAATTTTACATTCATAAAATAAAAAATATACTAACATAAACAGTAAAAAAATCCCTTCGGACCAACTTTCTTTCACAATCAAACAAATAAATTTAATATTACACACTGTAAGCGAAAATTCAGTTGGACCCGTCGAAGAGGGCGAAATTAACCCTTTAAAACCCCAAAAAATAATTATCCTATGAAGCCGATCAAATTCATACTTGCTCTTGCATTCAAAAAATCATCAATACATTTACCAAAGTACATTATAAACTAAAATTCATTCAGACCAGTCAGACAGAGTGAAATTGTCCCTTTAACTTCAAAATAAATAGTTACCCAATGAAGACGATTAGATTCCAACTTGGTTTTGCATGTAAAATATCATAAATAACCTCACCAAAGTACCCTGCGAACTAACATCCCTTAGGACCCGTTAAACAGGGTAAAATTAACCCATAAAATAAATAATAACTATGAAGACGACCAGATCATAACTTTATTTTACATTTCAAAAATCATAAACACACCAAAATACGCTATAAGAGAATCCCTTCGGACCCGTCAAACAGAGTGAAATTAACCTTTATACTTCAAAATAAATAATTACCAAATGAAGACGATCAGATCCCAACTTGGTTTTACATTAAAAAAAAGCATAAATACACTCATCAAAGTACACTGTAAGCGAAAATCTCTTCCGACCCGTCAAACAGAGTGAAATTAACTCTTAAACTTTAAAATAAATAATTACCCTATGAATACGATTAAATCCCATCTTGATTTTAAATTTAAAAAATCATAAATACGCTTACCAAAGTACACTGCTGGGGAAAATCGCTTCAGACTTGTCAAACGGTGAAATTAACCCTTGAACTTCAAAATAAATAACCAAATGAAGACGATTAGATTCCAACTTGGTTTTACATGTAAAAAATTATAAATACCCTCACCAAAGTGCCCTGTAAACTAAAATCCCTTAGGAATCGTTAAACATGGTGAAATTAACCCTTATACCTCAAAATAAAAAATTACCTAATAAAGACGATCAGATTCCAACTTGGTTTTACATTAAAAAAAGCATAAGTACACTGTAAGCAAAAATCCCTTCCGACCCGTCAAACAGGGTGAAATTAACTCTTAAACTTCAAAATAAATAATAACCCAATGAAGACGATCAGATCCCAACTTGGTTTTACATTAAAAAAAGCATAACTACACTCATCAAAGTACACTGTAAGATAAAATCCCTTCCGACCCGTCAAACCGGGTGAAATTAACTCTTAAACTTCAAAATAAATAATAACCCAATGAAGACGATCAGATCCCAACTTGGTTTTACATTAAAAAAAGCATAACTACACTCATCAAAGTACACTGTAAGATAAAATCTCTTCCGACCCGTCAAACCGGGTGAAATTAACTCTTAAACTTCAAAATAAATAATAACCCAATGAAGACGATCAGATTCCAACTTGGTTTTACATTAAAAAAAGCATAACTACACTCATCAAAGTACACTGTACGCTAAAATCCCTTCCGACCCGTCAAACAGCGTGAAATTAACCCTTAAACTATAAAATAAATAATTACCCAATGAAGACGATTAAATCCCAACTTGATTTTAAATTTAAAAAATCATAAATACACTCACCCAAGTACACTGTTGTACAAGTTGGGATCTGATCGTCTTCATTGGGATATTATTTATTTTGAAGTTTAAGGGTTAATTTCAACCTGTTTAAGGGTTAATTTCAACCTGTTTGACGGGCCGAAAGTGATTTTCGCTAACAGTGTACTTTGGTGAGTGCATTTTTGATTTTTTAATTTTAAAATCAAGTTGGGATTTATTCGTCTTCATAGGGTGATTATTTATTTTAAAGTTTGAGGGTTAATTTCACTCTGTTTGACGGGTCTGAAGGGATTGTGTCTTGTAGCGTAATTTAGTAAGTGTATTTATGTTTTTTGAAATGTAAAACCTAGTTGGGATCTGGTCGTCTTCATAAGATTATTATTTATTTTGAAGTTTATGGGTTAATTTCACCCTATTTAACGGGCCCTAAAGGATTTTAGTTTGCAGGGTACTTTAGTGAGGGTATTTATGATTCTTTAAATGTAAAACCAAGTTGGAATCTAATCGTCTTCATTATTATTAATTTTGACTGGTTTGACTGGTCTGACGGGATTTTAGTTTATAATGTACTTTGGTGAATGTATTGATGATTTTTTGAATGCAAGAGCAAGTATGAATTTGATCGGCTTCATAGGATAATTATTTTTTGGGGTTCTTAAGGGTTAATTTCGCCCTCTTCGACGGGTCCAACGGGATTTTCGCTTACAGTGTGTAATATTAAATTTATTTGGTTTATTGTGAAAGAAAGTTGGTCCGAAGGGATTTTCACTTCATGGAGTAGATATTTGTTTTTAATTATAAGTGTCACCCTGTTTGACGGACCCGAAGGGATTTTTTTACTGTTTATGTTAGTATCTTTTTTATTTTATGAATGTAATATTAAGTTTAAATTTGATACCCATCCTAGGTTAAGTATTTATTTTTAATTTTAAAAGTTAATTTCACCTTGTTAGACGAGTCCGAAGGGATTTTTGCTTCCATCCTTCAATGTTTAGTTCATTTATTATTTTTTAATGTAAATGTTAAAGTAAGTAGAAAATGTATCGCATTCATAGGGTAATTATTTTTTAAATTTTAAATGGTTTATTTTACCCTGTCTGACGGGTCCGAAGGGATTTTTTGCTTAAACTGTATGTTAGTAAGTCTACTATTGATTCTTTAAATATTAAACATTTCACAGGATAATTATTTTATGAATTTTATGGGGTAATTTTACCCTGTTCAACGTACCCGAAGTAATGTTTACCTATAGCGTATGTTAGTGTATTTATGATTTTTTAAATGTAAAATTAAATTTCAGTCATAGGATAAATATTTTTATCAATTTTAAGGGTTATTTTGAACTGTATATTAATTATTTGTTGATATTAATGTGTAAAATACATATTAACATGATTATTAAAATAGTTGTATGCCGGACGCCACTGTTTTCCCGACCGGGTGTTTTCGGTTATTTTTACTGCTAAAAGTTACTGCTAACTTCACACCATTCGCGTATCGGAGACAACACTAATAATTTGTAATTGCTGTTATGGGAGGTGTTTGTGTGAATGCGTCTTGTTTGTTTTCATTTACGCTGTGACTAGCAGTAGTATTTTATAAACCTTAGAAGCAAATTTCACATACATGAACAAATAATAATAATAATGCCGTGACAACAAGAAAGCGAAGCAACGAGTTTTCGTAGGGTGGCGGCTTCGCCGCCACCAGAAAATTTCATTCCATATCTGGCTACGCCGACCGGCATAAACACCAACGGCCTGGACGCAGCTCACCTACTCTGTCAAAAAGAGACCGATGTACAAATAAAACGCATACGACATGCGCACTACAAATGATTACTGTTGTCCCTGATACGCGAGTCTTCACACCGGTTGAAAGTTAGACCTTCTGTCACAGTTTAAAGAATATATATATATATTTCTTTAAACTATGCTTCTGTTAGAGCTCTTTTAAAGGATTTAATTGGTTTTAAGCAGTTTTCAACGATTTAGAAAATACCACTATCCACAGGAATTAAATTACAACTACCCAGACTTCTGTGAACGAGATACGTCTGACCTAGAGATAAGATATCGCTGTAATTAGAGACATATGAATAGGAGGGCAGTTGTAATAATTATGAAATCATATTTATTCTAAAGCTGCATTTTAAATTTATGGTTTCTGTTAAGTATTTTGAATACTCTTAATAAAATGTCAAAATTAATACCTTTTTAGTAAGTTAAACTACAAAAAGATACCGCTCTACATAAGATGTCTTTATAAGTAAATTTTATGTAATATTTGATAAATGAGTACAAAGATAATTAAAACAATTAATTACTAATGATATAAATTTAAAAAGGATTTAAATGCACCTATTCTAATCTTGTAAATCTATAAAAAAGTCGATGAACCATTGCCCTTTAATCCATAAATAACTCAACACACCTGCATGAATCAAACAGTATTAGATACGCTTCTTCAAACAACATTCACAAATGTCGCAGGTTGGATGAAAGATATATACATTAATTCAGAGATAAAAAAATACAAAGTCATGTTTCATATAAAAATATTTTGGTATAGAACTGACTAATGCAAGAAAGTTTATAAAACTAAAAAGTAAATGGACATAAACTCTGTACCTAAAAGATACTTTAAAACTCGTTTTTTTATATTACATCATCTTGTCTAAAATAGAATTTAATTACAAAAATAGCTTGACAATTAATCTTTGTTTTGTATTTATTTATAAAGTAAGCAAAGCAGGTACTATTTAAATCCACACCTATTGATCTTCTAACATTGATTAGTCCTGAACAATTAGATTAAAAGTATAAAATTAAATTTTTTCAAAAAAAAACATATTAAGTAGTTTCAATCACTGCATAAAAACGAGTGCTAATGTGTTGGAATTGAATTACATCATCGCTAAATTTATTACCTAATGCATTTAATAGGTATACAAAAATAATTTTCTGTTATCAGTGTTTGTTTTGAAAATGAATTTTAATTAAATTATTGTTCAAGCGAGCATACAAAATTTGTTGCATGAAATTAAAATTGAAAACAAGGATGACACATTGATAAATAATTTAATATGAAAATTATATAGATCAAGTAACAAATCATTACTGGTTATCTTATTTTAAAGAAATATTTTGGTGTTATGCCTAGTTTAAAAACAGATAAAGATGCCATGAGAGTAGATTCCGAAATGCATATACAGTAGGGCGTCGATAATCCGGATTAATTGTCAAAATATCCGGATTTTCGAAAAGAATCAAAAAAGATCGTTTGAGTTCATAACAAAATTCATTTTTGTAATTAAATAATTGAGCAGATAAATAAAATCATTAATTATTATGAACTTATAACGTATTTAAATGAAAAAATATACATACAGGGTGTTCCATCTCAGACGAGCCATCCCGTATATTTCTTATCCCATAGTAATTGGAAAAATTTCCCGAAACACGTCGGATGATTTTCTGTGGGGGACATCTTTTGACGTATATTTGAGGGATTGAACGAGCAACCCCCTATGAGGCGGCGCTTCAACCCCTCAAAATTGAATAGGGAAGAGGAGTTGACTGATACTTCATTTGTAAGGTCTTGGAAGCCTCTTTACAACGGTGTATGAAAAAAATCACATTCTTAAAAAAAATTAATTGTTTTATCATGCTTACAATCAAAAAAATCAAAACTGCGTTTTTAAATCAAATGTTCAAATTGTCCTCCATTGACTTCCATACAATAATACAATCTTGACTGAAAACCGTCTCTAACATGGTCCAGCGCAATTGAAATTATTTGACGACACTCATTTACAATTCGTTGGCGTAGTTCGTCCAAATTTTCAGGCTGAATCACAAAAATCTTGGACTTAAGATGTCCCCACAAGAAGAAGTCCGGAGGGTTCAGGTCAGGAGAGCGAGCAGGCTACTCCATAGGACCTCTTCTTCCAATCCAACGACCAGGGTATTGTAAATTGAGGTATTGGCGAACTGGTGCGGCGTAGTGAGGAGCTCCGTCTTGTTGGAAATGCAATTGTTCAATTAGTAGAGGATCGTTTTCTAATTTTTCTGTTATTAACGGATCAATCGCATTTTCCAGTATTTCAAGATAAATTTTGCAGGGTTCGGAGGATATATATCAAGTGATATATATCACGATATATATCATGATATTTATACCTTGATATATATTCGATAATTATATTTATAATAATAATAATAATAATAATAATAATAATAATGACTTTATTGCTTTCAATACATACAAATTATTATACAAAATTATATAAATATACATAAAAAAAATACTGAAAGACAAAAGGCGACGTTCGCACTTACTGGCGAGCTCAAAGATTGAGCCAGCAAATAAGCAGCGCTCTTCCACGCAACCCAGAAAAATATAAATAATTAAGTAATGCATACAGATTTTCTATGAAAAAAAGTGAAATTCTAGCTTTCAATAAGAAAGCAAACAAACAATTAATATGGAAACTTAGAAATAATAAAAACAAAGGTCAAATTTTATAAATCCTAGATCTGTGTTGTTATTGTAGTTATTAATCAATAGTGACGAGTAAAAAATAGAAATAACATGAAATATTATTGTTAAACTAAAAATTAACAATATAAATTAAAAATTGTAAGTGATATCTCCGTTAAATAAAAGGTTTTTGACTACTTTTCTAAAACTTGAGAGTGATGTGATATTAAATATTTTAGGGGCAAGGTTAAATAATTTGGCTGTGAAATACGAAAAGCAAGATCGGAATAAGGTTGTAGTGTGTTTCGGAAGTGTTAGGAAATTTTTAAATCTTACATTAACATTATGGACTTCAGATCTCCTTTTTATTTTTTCATACAAATAAACAGGTTTTTTTGATAACAATAATTTATGGATCAGGACATAGGCATGTAACAATCTCCTATTATTTAGATTAAGCCATCCCAAACTAGCCAGATGTTGAGATGTACGGGTACGACGACGAACCCCGCAAATAAATCTAACACACGCATTTTGAGTTCGTTGTAAACGGTTTTTATGAAATTGTGTAAGTGCAGGCCCATATACAATGTCACCGTAATTAAACTGAGACAGCACTAAGCTTTCGCAAAGCAACTTTTTGGTTTTTCTGTTGAGAAATTCCCGATTAGAATAAATTAACTTTAGATTACAGAAAGATTTTTTTATTATAGAAGAGATATGTTGCGCAAAGGATAAATCTTCATCAATGTATATGCCCAGATTTTTCTCACAAACTGAGAATGTTAAAAATTCATTGTTAATACTTACCCTTAGAATATTTTTAATTCTATTTTTAACTTGTTTACGGCCGAAAAGCATAGCTTTGGATTTTGTAGCGTTAATTGTTAAGCAAAATTTGTTAGATATCTCCGAGATAGTTTGCAGATCTTCGTTGATTTTTGTGATAGCGCCATTCGATTCGGATTCTTTAAAGTCAAGGTAGAGTTGAGTGTCATCAGCGTAGAAATGAGAATTCATGTGTTTCAGATATTTAAAAAATTGAGAGGTATAAATTGAAAATAAGAGAGGACCTAAAATAGATCCCTGCGGTACTCCACGTGTAATATGTATTAAATTGGATGTTTTTTCTTCTATTTGAACTCTTTGATATCTTCCATTTAGGTAAGAGCTCAATAAATTTACTGAGGCTGTGTTAAATCCCATAAAATGACATAAAGCTAACAGTAAAGAGTGATTTATTTTGTCAAAAGCTTTTGAGTAATCTAAGAGAATTAGTATACATAATTTTTTAGCATCTATATACGAGTAAATATCGTCTAATACTTTAAGTAACGCTGTAGTGCAACTGTATTTTGGACGGAAGCCCGATTGATGTTTAGGTAGAAGATCAAATTGTGAAATATGAAAGCGAATTTGTTCGTCTAAAATTTTCTCAAAAGCCTTTGACAGAGTACAAAGTATACTAATTGGCCTCAGATCAGAATATTCAGTTGGGTTCTGTTTTTTGGGAAGCGGCAATACTTTTGATTGTTTCCATAAGGATGGGAAGGTGGAATTATTGATACAATGATTGACTATATGTGTCACGTAGGGTAGAATTGTAGGGCAAGTATGTAACAGCATTACAATATTTATTTCATCCGGACCAGTAGCATGGGATTTAATGGAGAGTAATTTTTCATATACTTTTAATTCATTAACTTCGGTAAACTTAAAATCTTGCAGATTCTCTTGGACATGAGACTCATAATGATTTAAAATGTGTATGTCTGGGTTATCTAGGCCACCAATACCGTGAATAAAATAATTATTTATTATTTCAGGATTTTTTAGTTCATTGGGAATAGTAGATTTTTTATTTTTTGTTATGTTCAGATTATTTAATTCTTTCCATATGTTACTTTTTTGTCTTAACTTAAATTCCAGGAATGCTTTTTTCTCTCTCTTAATTGCGTAATTAACTTGATTTTTTAGAGTTTTGTAATACTCCCAATGATTAGGAACTTTTGTTTTATTGAATCTCTCTAATGCCCTGTTTTTATATTTAATCATTATTTTTATTGTGTCTGTAAGCCAAGGTGCCTTATTTTTTGTTATTTTTATTTGCCGTACAGGGGCATGTTTCTGAAATAAATACAATATATTGTTATTTAGAATCTTAATTTTTTTGTCAATGTCGTTTGTTGTGTAGATTTCTGAAAAATCACACATATTCAAATCATGATTGAATTCATTTACGTTTAATCTTTTAAAATCGCGATACTTGTGTAAAAAAGGTTTTAATTTATTTTTAACGTATCCAACGTTACATGAGGGTATTGAATGGTCTGAAACTGTAGAACTGGAAACTTTTATGTCATTAGGAGAAAGTATTTCTGAACAAATAATAACATCTAGTAAATTAGGACCTCTAGTTGGTTGGTCTACAACTTGTATTAGATTATATGAGTTTATAACTGAGTAAAACATAGTGCACCATTTATTATTAAGGTCTAGAAAATTTATATTTAAATCCCCAGCAATTATAATAGAATTATGTCTTGTTGCCACCCAGTTAAGACATTCATCAAGTTCGTTTGAGAACTGTGCAAAAGAGAAGTCGCTAGGTCTGTAAGTTGAGCAAATAGCGTACTTATTATTATTATGTATAACTGAAATCCATAATTGTTCAGACTCAGTTCGGTTTAAACTTGATAATACAGAGCCAGCAAAACAATTTCTAATATAAATGGCTACACCGCCTCCTCTTTTTGTCAACCGATCGCGTCGGAATAATTTATACCCAGGTAGAAGTACAAAATCATCATCAATTTGGGGTGAAAGCCATGTTTCAGAGACGGTAATTATATCGTAAATATCACAAACAGTACGTTTAAACTCAAAGAAATCAGCCAACACAGATCTAGAATTGATATGACAAATAGAAAATGAAAACATTAATTTAAATAAACAGTAATTTATAATTTAGTTTATTCCACTAAAGCTAACACCTGTTTTACTTATAAATAGATAATTAGACTAAAAAAAAAATTCGCGTATAGAGATGGGATAACTTTGGTTTCACGAGAAATTACTAGTAACTTATACCACTTCTTGTTTGTTTGTCACTTTTATCACTTGACACTGAATTGGACCTGTGAAGCTTAATTTTTTCGAGCTCAGGATCAGCTGGTGAAGTTCTAGCTCTTTTGTTTGTTGTTTCCAGAGCTGGTGCTAAGTTTTGCGGGGTGGCAGGTTCTTCAGTGTTTACCTGAATGTTCTGTTCAAGTTCCTTTAAATTATTAATGGTGTATACCACTCCATCAACAAACAAAGACCAATTTTTAATTCTAGCAGATTTTTTTTGGCCTCTAGCTGCTTTAAGGTGCTTGAGAAGAAATGTTTGTGTTTCCCTATCTTCTTTACAGAGATCTTGATTAATAAAAATATTTTTTCCTTTGAGTTTTACACAATTGCGAAGTATTTCTTGCTTTATAAGATAGTTTGTAAATTCAACTTTGACAAGAAAACTTGTTTTACTCGGAATTTTAAAAATGTTGTCAATATCTGTAAGTGATACTTTAACTTTAAGTAAATCTTCTAGCTTTAATAGAATAAATTGTAGTAGATTTTCAGATTCTGGCACTTGTATACCGTGAATAATAATATTATTACGCCTAGACAGTCTTTCCAAAGTTATGCATCTGGTTTCTACGGCTTGTTGTTTAATTTCAAGATTTTTTAATTTATTTGTGTTTTCATCCAACCGATCAATAATATTTTTGTTTTCCTCTTTTATTTGCTGAGACAATTTGTTATTTTCTGACTGAATAACATCCAAAAGTTTCTTAAATAAATCGCAGTTACTTAATTCGCCGGAGTCGCCCATCTTTAATTTGAAATGTTACCATCTAACAAAAACTCTTAAAAATGTTTTCCAGCTTTCTAAACATTCGAAAATATCTCAATACACCCCTGTAAAAAAGTATAATAACTGTAACAATTTATTTGTCTGTCACGCAAGCATCGCCGCGCCAACTTTGGGATTCCCAGCTTAGCCACGATTTGTTTTGTTTTTGCTGTTTAAGTGTATGAATCAAAATATAGACAAAAAAAACAACTTTAACTGGGCAAGGAAACTCGAGGGAACCAGTCATATCCGAAGATTCTGAAGGTATTCACTAATAGGAATAACATTATTGATATTAATAATTCAACAGATGCATCAGATGAATACCAATATCAATATTAACAAAATAATGTTAAAATCTGTTTGTTTTGAATTTTTTTCTTTTTAATTACAGTTATAAATGTTATAATAAAACGTTTTGTTGTTTAAAATTTAGACATCATATTTTTTCATTTGTTTTTTTTTTGCAATTTTAAAATACTGTTGATCTCATTTTGTGATTTAAAATTTATATAATTTCATTATTTATGTATAATCTAATCCCAATCACAAAATTATTTGTTTTCATTAAAAAATAAACACGATTTGCTTCCAATTTTTAACTAAAACCAATAATTGCTTCATTTTTATTTAGACTATCCTTTATAACAAAAAATTGTTTTGATAGTTTTGAAAGCCAAACCGTAAACAAAATTAATCATACCTTTTCTTATCATTTGACCGTAGGAGGCTAACCGAAAGAATGTAAGATAATTGAATCACAAAGAAAAATCAGTGGCGGGTAAATATTAAGAAATATATTAAGAATTAATTTTTTTATTAATTCCACAAGACTGTTGTTTGAAAGCTTACGTATTTTATACTGAACTTAAAAACGTGCCTGTAGGTGCATTAAAGGGTAAAATAAAATGGTATATATTAAACGGTGACATGATAGTATTCTTTAAAATTTTATATCTATCAAAACATATTTTTTTTTGATGCTACTCATAAATTTATTTAATTATTAATGATTTTTTTTGGGTATTTGTTTTTGTATTCTTTGTAATTTTCTTTTATATTATATTTACATCACGATATAATATTGAAAACATCTTTGATATTGTATATTTGACGATGAATATGTCCTATTTAGTAAGATCATATTTTTGGAAGATTTTTATTATATTTACTTTTTTTTTTTTTCATATAAAAAACAAATATTTTAGCATGGATAGGTGTAAAGTGTAAAGATGCCAAGTGTATTTACTTAGATAGAACTAGGGCATAAAGGATCCAAATTGGTGTTATATGGGTAAGATTAAGTAGTAAAAGAACCAAATGCTTCTACAAAGGCTTAAAGGGCTCAAACATTTTTAGATAAATTGTTCAAAAAATATGTAAACCCCATTCAATACGCGACATAATATGTATCTTAAAAAATCAGGGCTAGCAGTGTGAAGATCCTCTATATTGTAACATTCTGTTATTATAATGTCACAATTTTTAAATAAAATCAATAAAAACTCAGAAACCAAAAATAGGTACCAATTGTGAAGATCATTAGTCGATAAAACGAATTGATAGTGTTTCATCTGACTCACGATCCTGCTCACCCACAACAAAAGAGATGCCGGTGCTATGTAACATCTAGGACTCTTTGTACGTTACATAAATATTTGGCGCCCAACGTGGGGCCTAGAAGGATGACGTATAGTCATATTCAGTCCAAAATGGTAAATTTGTTAAACAATAAAACGCCTTAAAGCTAATAAAATACCTTTGCCAGAGGCAACTCACCATCCTGCTCACCCACAATAAAATAGTTGCCGGAGCTATGTAACATTTAGGACTATTTGTACGTTACAATGTTGTTAACCCTCAGTAACTGCAATGCTTCACAAACCCAAAAATTCAATGTCTCTATACTTCTCATCGTCTTTCGTACGAAATCAAATCGTTTTTCGTTTGTTTTACATTACGAGGAAATGTATTTTTAAAAAAAATACACTATTGTTGGAGACGAGTAGATAGACAAAGCTGACATGGGCTTACATAGGGAATTCATTGTGATTCGAAATTAGCTTCTGAAAAGGTTATCCTAAAATTGAATGAATATTATATATCCAAAATTATATAATTATTTTCTTAGTAGTTCCGGACTGTAATGATAGAGGCGCTGAGTTCATAAATTTAATTTTTCACCTTTTAGTATTGATTTAATTATTTTAAATAATAACAAAAAATGAAAAAATTAAAGGTTTACTCAAACTTACCGGATAAGAGGGAAGGGCAATCGTCTTCCTTATGTCCTGGGGATGAAACTTTCCTTGAAGACGCGCAATGCGAGGTAAATAAAAGCCGTATTAACAGGTTCACAACATTTTGCCGGTTAGTATCAATTTTAAACTGTATAGTCTACGTCTACAATTTTAACACGATGGCGTTCGTTTTCGTTCTGTGTCGCAGTTCGACAGACTTCCAAATCGGTGAAGGACAAAAAAAAGGGTCTAAAGTATAGAATTAGGACGGTTGACTATTGGAATAGGGGGAAATGGAGAAATATGAATCAAGTAAACCTTTATCGTAATTAAATATAAAAATTATGAAATATTAATATTAACAAACGCAAAGCGGTCATAAACAAAATATAAATAATATATGCCCAAATAAAAAGAAATATATATGTATATAAAAATAATAGAAAACAAAATATATAAATGTACAGGAACAGAACACATTGGGTAAGAGTGAGAGGTACAAATTCAGTAGGTAAGAGTGAGGGAAAGCGGGGGAGTGGGGGGAATTAAATCTCTTTTAACGTTGAACAGAAAAATCATGCGATTGCCAGAAGGGCCTTCGCGTGTGTCTCTGTTATTATTGGTCCGATTCAAACGGGTAAAACGGCAGTATGTAGAGAACGCGGTATAGATTAACGTTGAAGAGAAAAATCATGCGCAAAACGAAAGCCAGAAAGGCCTTAGTGTGTTTCTCGGATATTACTGGTCCGATTCAAACAGGAAAAACGGCATTATGTAGAGAAAGTGGTATAGATGAAGGTTGAAGAGAAAAATCGACGTTTCGTTTGACGTTTTTGTTTAACGTTTCGTACTTCAACTAAACTGTAGTAGTTAGTTGGTCGAGCAGTCTAACGTTAAGTCCATCCTCCGAATAGTCGGTATTGAGATGTCTAGCGAAGATAATAGACGTAGAATTGAAGAGTTTGGTATAAAAGTTAGAGAACTAAATAGAGACATAAAATTATATGAAGATAAAAAACAAGTTTTAAGAGATTTGACAAATTTAAATATTTGGGATAAAGTCTTTGAGAGATATCATCCTAATCAGTATCCACTTAGAAGAATCCAACCGACGCAAATATGGCCTTTTTAAAGGTTAATTTCATTATACTTACGGCTATATTAAACAACGTGCTGTATACAAACGTGCCGAGTGACTTACAACAGATGGCGATACGTTTTCCATAGCAATCGATGAAGCAAAGAGATACAAATTAAAATTAATTTTTAATGATGCGACTGAAGGAGAACTAAAAAATTGGCAGACTAGCAACTCCACCACCACCACCACCGATCGATTTGAGTGACATACCAGAGCCTGAATATTAATCTAATAATAATATTAATCTCTACATAATGCCGTTTTCCCGTTTGAATCGGAACAATAGCAATAAAGATACACGCTAAGGCCCTTCTGGGTTTTCGTTTTGCGCATGATTTTTCTCTTTAATGTTAATCTATAACGCGTTCTCTACATAATTCCGTTTGAATCGGACCAATAGCAATAAAGATACACGCTATGGCCCTTCTGGGTTTTCATTTTGCGCATGATTTTTCTCTTCAACGTTAATCTATACCGCGTTCTCTACATAAGGCCGTTTTTTCCGTTTGAATCGGACCAATAACAATAAAGATACACGCTAAGGCCCATCTGGCAATCGCATGATTTTTCTGTTCAACGTTAAAAGAGATTTAATTCCCCCCACCCCCCCGCTTCCTCTCACTCTGTCTCACTCTTACCTACTGAATTTGTACCTCTCACTCTTACACATTGAATTCCCTATGTGAGCCCATGTCAGCTTTGTCTATCTACTGAGCCCATCGTATTTCTTCGATAATGTGTTAAACTGAATTTTCATTTCAAGATTCAGCCAGTTTTATTTTATTTTTATTAAAAATTAACAGATATATGAGAAATTAAAGATAAAAATATACATAAGAGTACAAAAACATTAAAAATGAAAGAAAAATACATCAGACACATATTATATAAATACACATATTACTAAAATAGTCTACCCAAAATATGACGGAAACTTATCAACAGGGAAACACTACAATTCTAAAATAAAAGAAATTGAAAACTTTTTTGGACCTAAAAATATATATCGTTAAAATAAAGTTATAGACTTTTAAAACAACAAATAAAGCTCATCAATGGAAACATTGTTACATATCTAGAAATAAGTAGCTCAACACATACCAGATTTGGTCTAAAAAACAAAAATTTAAAATTTTAATTAGTTTGTCAGTTATGTCAATTTCGCAAACATTTTACAATTTCGAGAGAAAAAAAAACGATAAAACTTGGGTAGAAGAAACCCATATCAAAATTGAAAAAAAAAAAATTAATGTGTAATAACTCTGATGCTTAGCGCTTTTTTGGAACACCCCGTATAAGTGAAAATAATTTTATATTGTAGCCTTTATGTTGTTTTCAATTCTGAAGAACTTTTCGCATAACAATTAAAAATTAAGGTATTTTCTCTTGCATAGAATTTATATTTTTTGACAAACCTCGTATATTATTAAAAAAAATTGATATGTGATGGTTGTATATTGCATTTTACATCATACAGAACGTTTTATGAAGAATAACTTTTTTGCATAAAACTAATAATAAAAAAGTTTCCGGTGCCGACTTACATATACACTATATATTTATATATATTTTAATAAATAGTGTCTAAATAGACGTATTTCTAAACAAACATTATTTCAGACAATAGATATTAAAAAGAGGAGATGGATACGAGCCAAGCCGAGCAACCCCCTCAAACCAACGGGGTGTCAGACATAGACGAAGAGGAAAGAGCGAAAATGCGACCGGTCGACATAGACGCGGACGTAAGGGAAATGGAACGTAGAAAACGAGTCGAAATGATTATGAACAGCAAACTATTTAGAGAAGAACTAGAAAGAATCATCGAGTCGCAACTGAAAGAAGGTTCCGGTCCCAGCGGGCTTCTGCAACAAATTTCCGACATGGTAGGAGTCAGCAAACAAGGCGGCAACGTCTTCAAGAGTTCGAATTGCGTTATACCCGTCAATGATATTAGAGGAATCGAAGCGATGGGATATGCAAAGGGTGAAAAAATTCTCAGGTGCAAACTCGGTTGTTTATACAGACTTATTGACTTGTATGGATGGGCGTATGGCTCAAGTACACTCATAACTGCCAGGTAATATACTCAAAAGGATTTAGAGTCGAACATCTGGATATACGGTTTGTTTTTTTAGGTTAAATCAAGATGACGAACAATTTTTGGTTAACCCATATGGAATGCTTTTCCATGAAGTCACTGCCTCGAGTCTGATAAAAGTTGATATGCAAGGTGGAGTTATAGAACAAGGCACAACAAATTTTTCTGTTAACATAACAGCATTTTCTCTACATGCTGCCGTACATTCCGCTCGACCAGATATTAAATGTATCATACACGTTCACACCCCGGCTGTCATTGCCGTTTCGTCACTCAAACAAGGACTGTTGCCTTTGAGTCAGGAATCTGTTGTCATAGGTAAAATCGAAAAAACAATCAATAATTTGTTTGAAAGTAATATTTTTATTATTTTAGGAGAAGTAAGTGCCCACTTGTATCTAGGCGGACATTTGGATGCTGAAGAGAAGGACAAACTAGCACGCAATCTGGGACCCATTAACAAAATTCTTTTGCTTACTAACCAAGGAGCATTATGTTGCGGTGAAACCATTGAAGAAGCTTTCTATAACGCCAGGAACACTGTCTTAGCTTCGGAAATCCAGCTTAAACTTATGCCGCTGGGCACTGATAATTTAAGTAAGTAACTGGTAAACTAATAGCACCAGCGACCACAAGATGTACATTGTAGTGCAAATCTTAAAATTTTTGTTTGTTATGATTTTTGACAACGGTGGCATTCGACAAGTAGCGTGCAATAAAGGAACAAAAAAATGTTAGTGAAAAACGTTATAGTATAGTTTTTTTTAATATGTTCAACTGGATAACATTATAAATTTCAATCAACAACTGCCTGACACTTTTCGTTCTAAAAATAGCCTGGATTTATCATTTTTAAGACTGTTCTTTCACATTCTTGCACTTTGTCAATAACCCATAACCTCTTTTTTAAGACTGTCTGCTAAAAGGAAAAAGGTTGCATAGTAACTTGTATTTGATATAGTTTTACTTAGTTGATTCCAGTGGTATATAATCTGCACTTTTTAACATACTACAACGTATATTTGTCGTATATGAGTCCATAAAATCTTGTGAACCTAATTGCCCCGTTATGAAATCTGCTCTTACTTTACTCATTAAATTTTCCTTAGTTGTGATAAACGACGAAGTCAGAAAAACGATATACGATGCAGCTCATAGAGCTCCGGAAAGTACGCCGCGACCGGATCAACCTTCCATCCTGGAAAGTAAAGTGGAAAGGAAATGGAGAGTAGGCGGTATCGAATTCGAAGCGTTGATGAGAATGTTGGACAACGCCGGTTTCCGGACCGGTTACATTTATAGACATCCGTTGGTTAAGGGTGAACCGCCAAAGCCGAAGAACGACGTTGAAGTGCCGCCGGCTGTATCGTCTTTGGGATATTTGTTGGAAGAAGAAGAGTTATACAGACAAGGGTGAGTATAATTTTGTAAATAGTATATTTATATTTTGTGTAATGGGCTGATATAACGATGACGTAACGTCTGTAACAATTCAAATTCTAGCTGACAAAATAGCGCTATTACTTTTAAACTTAACAAAATTTATAGATCTAGTAAATGTCTAAAACATTTACAAAACAGCTTTTGTCTCTTACATAAAAAAGTTCAAAAGATCTTATTAATAATTATAGACAAATTTCTTTAATAACAACTTACAAAAATCTTTGAAAAAACACTAAATTCTAAAAACGATATTTTGACGTTTATAATAAAATGAAAAAATTGTTTTTTTACCTTTATAACTAAAAACGATGAAGTTCACAGAATTATAAAAACGATGTTTTGAAGTTTGTAACTGAATTAAAAAATCTTCGTTTATAAAGTACAAAAACGATGTATTAACGTGTATAAAAAAAATTATAAAATAATAAAACGATGTTTTAACGTTTCTAGAATTATAAAAACGATATTTTGACGTTTGCAACAAAATTTAAATTTTTCTGCATTTATATAATAAAACAATGTATTGAGGTTTATAAAAAAAATAAAATATTTCTTGATTATAAAATACTAAAACGATGTTTTGACGTCCCTAGAAATATAAAAACGATATTTTATCGTTTATAAAAAAAAATAAAATTATAAAAACGATATTTTTACGTTTATAAAAAAATAAAAAATAAATTTTTTGACCCCTATAAATACTAAAAAAATAATAGAATTATAAAACAATGTTTTGACGTTCCCACAATTATAAAAACGATTTTTAACGTTTATAACAAAATTTGAAAATTATTTTTTTGGTCATTTATAACAAACGATTTGATTCATAATATTGTAAAGACGATATTTTGACGTTTACAACAAAATGAAATAAAGAATTTTTTATATAATATTAAAAACCGATGTATAGACGTTTATAAAAAATTAAATTATAAAAACGATATTTTTACGTTTATAAAAATATTTAAAAAAATATTTTTTGACCCTTATAACGATGAGGTTCAAAAAATTCCAAGAACGACGTTTTTACATTTATAATAAAATAAAAAAAAAAATTTGACGTTTATAACATACTAAAAACGATGTAACGTTTAACAAAATTTAAAAAAAAATTGTTTGATCTTTATAACAAAAACGACGAGGTTCATAAAATTCTAAAAACGGATGTTTTGATGTTTACAACAAAATTTTAAAAAATAATTTTTCTGCGTTTATAAAATAGTAAAAACGTTATATCGATGTTTATGATTATAAAGTACTAAAACGATGTTTTGGCGATCCTAGAATTATAAAAACGATATTTTAAATTATATCAAAATTTTAAAAATGATTTTTTTTTGATCTCTATAAAATACTAAAAACGATGAGGTTCATAAAATTATAAAAATAATGTTTTGACGTTTATAAAAAATCAAATATTTTTGGACTATAAAATACTAAAACGATGTTTTTGAGGTTTCTAGATTTATAAAAATTATATTTTGACGTCTATATCTAAATTTAAAAAATTACCCTTATAACATACTAAAAACGATGAGGTTTATAAAATTCTTAAAACGCCGTTTTGACATTTACAACAAAAATAAAACTACTTTTATAAACGATGTTTGACGTTCATACATTATTAAAACTCTGTTTTGACGTTTGTAAAGAAAGACTACGTTTAAAAAATACTAAAAACGTAATTATGACGTTCCTAGAATTCCAAAACTAAAATGATATTTAAATATTTTATTACAAAATCAAAAAAAAATTCTGACGTTTATGGAATACTAAAAACGATGTTTTGACATTTACAACAAAATTAAAAATCTACCATTTATAAAATAGTAAAAACGACATATCACGGTTAAAAAAATATTTTTTTAATCAAAATCTAAAACGATGTTTTGACATTCCAAGAATTCTAAAAACAAAGATTTGACGTTCCTACAAATTTAAAACTTTTGTTGGAAAAAATCTAACCTTCTAGACTTCTAAAAACGATATTTTGACGTTTATAAAATACTAAAGACGCAGAGGTTCATAAAATACTAAAAACGATGTATTGACGTTTGTAAAAAATTAAATATGTTTATTATAAAATACTAAAATGATGTTTGGACGTTCCCAGAATTATAAAAACTATATTTTTACGTTTATAATAAAATTTAATATTTTATTTTAATGTTTATAAAATACTTAAAATGACAGGGTTTATAAAATACTAAAAACGGTGTATTGACGTTTATAACAAAATTTAAAAAATATTTTTTTATATTTATGAAATACTAAAAACGATGTTTTGATGGTTACAAAAAATTTTAAAAAAAATTACGTTTTTAAAATACTAAAAACGATGTATTGACATTTTATAAAAAAATTAAATATTTTTTTTATTATAAAATACTAATATGTTTTGACGTTTCTAGAATTATAAAAACGGCATTTTTTCGTTTATAACAAAATTAAAAAATAGGGTATAAATTACTAAAAATGATGAGGTTCATAAAATTCTAAAAACGATGTTAGTATAATATGTAGTATAATATATTATTAATTTTTTTCAGACTCTGGAAAAAACTGGAAGGTGGAAGAAAAGGAACGGACAGAAGCAGGTGGTTGAATTCGCCCAATACCTATCAGAAAGTAGAAATTTTGGAAACCGGTACAACAGACCCTAAAAAAATAACCAAGGTAGAATTTATTAAATTCGAAAATTAAACAAACAACAAATTTATATTAGAACAATTCGGTACATTCTTTTTCAAATTGAAAATCGTATGATATATCAAAATTCATAAAAAAATATAGATGTCTAATTATGGGAGACAAAAATAGAAATACTTTTTAGATTTTAGTAAGTTCTAGTTAATAATTGGAGGAACAAAAAAAATCAAATACAGTTTGAAAACAAAAAAATCATTTAAAATTAAAAATTGAACAGTTCTGCATGTATTATTTATTTAAAAAAAAATTAAGTATATAAATCGGAAAAGCTTATAACCTCTTTTCAATTTCTAGACATCATTGATCCAAAAATTGGAACAAATTTAAAATAAAACCTGTGCCTACGGGTGGATATTTGGTTACATGATGTAATTTTAAGCATAGGGCACACGTGTCCACCGCTGGACACGAAAAATAAAAATAAAGTCTGTATACACGGGTGGATTTTTGGACACACGATGTAATTCTAAGCAAAGGGCATACGTGCCCACCGGTCGGCACGGTATTAAAAATGTTAGTGTCTGCGGGTTGACATTTGGTCACATGATGCAATTTTAGATCGTGTGGGCAGGATACAAAAACTGAATTTAATCAAAATTTAAAAACCAAACGGAATTAAATAGAAAACAATTAATTTTTTAATAGTTTTTCTTTTCCAATTATTAACTACCATATAAAAGTCATCTATGTTACTTTCACTTTGTCTGCATGCCATATATCTACTTTTTTAGCCATTCTTAGCCTTTTCTAATACTGTTGCACTATGTGTTTACTATTTGCCATAGATAGTTTTAATCTTTAAGAACTAATATTTGATGTTTTTTGTCCTGGATATTATTGTCATGTGTTTTGGTAAAGGCGATTTGTTGCATATCTTTCAAAATAATATCTTCGTATTAAATAAAATTTGAGTCATTGAGTTCTGTCATAGTTCCAATTATATAAATTGTTTCGATTTTTTGTTCATTTACAATTTCAAATCAAATTTGGTCAATCAACTTGTTAAGAGTGGTTCTCCATTATCAACTTTAAATTTAAAAATTTTTATAAAATACTAAAAACGATGTTTTGACGATTACAACATAACTTAAAGGATTTTATTTTTATAAAACACTAAAAACGATGTATTGACGTTTATACAAAAAAAATAAAATATTTTTTTATTTTAAAATACTGAAACAATGTTTTTACGTTCCTAAAATTCTAAAAACGTTTGGACATTTGTAAAAAAAAAATATTGAAAAGGGACACAAAAGATCTTATAGGTTGCAGTGCATTAATACCTCATACCCATCATAACAGCAGACGTCAAATACCAAAAAATGACGTTTGACTTTCATAAAATTTTAAAACTTTTGTCGTTTATAAAAAATGTAAAAAAATTAAAAATTACGTTTGATATTCATACATTTTTAAAAAGTTTCAGAGTATTTAAAAAAAGATTTTTTGACGTTTAAAAGATACTAAAAACAATATTTTGACGCTACTAAATTTTAAACCGATTTTAACAAAATTTAAAAATTGATTTTTTTCGACGTTTATAAAATACTAAAAACGATTTTTAACCTTAATAAATATTTAAAACGATGTTTTGCGCTTATAAAAGTAAAAAATTCTAACGTCTATAAAATACTAAAAATGACGTTGACATTCATACATTTTTTAAAAAAAGCTATTTTGACGTTTATTACCAAATGTAAAAATTGATTTTGTTGACATTTATAAAATAGTAAAACCGATGAGGTTCAAAAAATTCCAAAAACGTTTTAATGTTTGCAACAATATTAAAAGAAAGGAATTCGTTGTTTATAAAATACTAAAACGACGTTTTGACGTTCCTAGAATTCTAATAACGACATTTTGACGTTTATATAAAACAATTATAAGTATTTTTCGGATGTTTATAAAATACTAAAAAACGATTCATGGCTTTAATAAAATTTTAAAACTATGTTTTGTCACTTATAAAAGTGAAAAACGACGTTCATAAAATACTAAAAATGACGTTGACATTCAAACATTTTTAAAACGTTTCGGCTTATCAAAAAAAGGAGTTTTCTGATTTTTAAAATGTATTAAAAACAATTTTTGGCCTTTCCAAATTCTAAAATATTTTGACGTTTACAACAAAATGTAAAAATTGATTTTATTGACGTTTTTAAATACTAAAAACGATGAGAAAAATTTTAAAACCGTTTTGACGTTTGCAACAAAATTAAAAGAAAGAATACTTCTAAAAAATTATTTGTTTATAAAATACTAAATCGATGTAACGACTATCCTAGAATTGTAAAAACGACGTAAAAAATTTATTAGAATTTTTAGACGTTTATAAAATACTAAAAAACGCGTTTGACGATCATAAAACAACTTTTTGGCGCTTTGGCAAAAAAATGTAAAAAATTCTGACGTTTATAAAATACTAAAAATGACGTTTGACGTTCATAAATTTTTAAAAACGAAAAAACCATGTTTTATCTTTCTTAGAATTCTATAAAAGATATTTTGACGTTTATAACAAAATTTAAAAATGATTTTTTTGACGTTTATAAAATAAAAAGGTTTATAAAAATCTAAATTTGATATTGATATTTACAACAACATTTAAAAAAAAAACAAAGGTTTAAAAAATGGTTTAGGAATAACTTAGCCCAGCATTTTGATGAACCAGAACAATTTTTTGATCTTAGGTTGTATTTTACCTCGTTTGTATTCGTACATTGTTTGGTTAATTGTAGATAGACGTTTGGTAATTATGGTTTCTGTTAGTTGCTGTACACCCCTGTTGGGGTTAAGCTGCACAACTATTTCTAGATCTTTATTTATGGATTGATCAGTCCCAATCTTTTAAACGTTAATATTTACGATGTTCCTCCGTTTTATAAAATCTGCTCTACATAGATGTTCTTCTATCTCTTACATCCATGGCTACTTTTAGATTTTCCATTCTGTGAAGATTAGTAACAGTATATTATTCACATGAAGGTGAGCCAGAGTTAATCATCATGTGTGGTTAATAGTCATCGAATTAAATACTATACTATATCTACAGTTATTTACCTAATAAAGCACTCTTTGTATTGTGACGATACAATACAAAGTTGTGATTATTGTAACGTAACTTTTTGAACACATGTTGCCCAAATCTGAATTTGACAAATATTTAGCAATCGTACTGTCATTTTTATTCTGTTAAAAATCCAATACTTAATAGATATATTATGCAATAGTTCTAGATAACAGAAGTCAATGACACATGACGGAAATTTAACAATGAAACTACTGCAAATATCAAAAATCGTAATTAAATGTTGCTGATATTTATAGAAATTAGTGAACGTCTTATTTATTCAGTCTTATGTCGGTTATTTAAAAGATTACTTTCGATTATTATCTCTGTGCAAATAGTGTTATCTAAGAATGCATATTTCTGTATGATATATTTCGCTTTATGCATCATCGCACAAATTTTACGAATCTAAGCCAGGATTTTGGTGAGGTTACCCAAAATATCATGATCAAAGGTTGGCAGCACCTTGCCTGTTTTGCGTTATGCATTAGTAATTTAACTTGTAAGAAATGTTAGGGGTAGTGCTTATTTTAATGTGTACTCTTTTTAGATTTTACTCTCTATTTATGTTGAACAACTAGGTGTGATTATTGCACATAATTTTGATATTAGGAGATGGAAATCTCTTGTTTTATACTATAAAATTTCTTGAGTTCTCATGTGAATTAGGTGGGGGAACTGGAAACATACCTTTCAAGTTTACTTACAAAACAGCATAAATTAACAAGAACAGTGAGAAAACAATACAAATTGGTATTATTTTTCTACAGTACTGGAAAAATTGTTTACACCAACAAACTGTTTTGTATATTCTCTCGCCTCTTCACTTTATTTACCTATTTATACAAAATACAACGCTAAACATTTTATTTTAGTTCTGATATAGATTATTAATGTTTTATTATTCCTTGATGTTCAGTTGGGTTAATCTTGTTTAGTTTTGATATTTGATTAGTTTATTTAATTTTTAAGAGATAATCAGATTACACATGATCAGTCGAAACTGTCATTTGAAACTGAAGCCACAGTCAGTTACAAAATTTTAAAACGTTTTAGCGTTTATAAAAAATTAAAAAAATATATCAAATTTCTGACATTTATAAAATAATAACAAATTTGAAAATGGATTTTTCTAACGATTATAACGAACTAAAAACGAGGTATTGTCGTTAATAAAAAAATTAAAAATATTTTATTTTTTTATTATAAAATACTAAAACGATATTGTGACGTTCCTAGAATTTTTAAACGACCTTTTAACGTTTATATAAAAGCAATAAAAAAATTGCAGATGTTTAAAACATATAAAAACGATGTTTGAGTTCATCCATTCTTAAAACTCTGTTTTGGCGTTTATAGAAAACCTGACGTTTAAAAAATACTAAAAACGTATTTATGACATTCCTAGAATTCCAAAACTAAAAACGATATTTTGACGTTTACATTAATTAAAAAATATTTTGAAAATACTAAGAACGATGAGGTTCTTATAATTTTAAAAACGATGTTCTGACGTTTACAACAAAATAAAAATCTACCGTTTATAAAATACCAAAAAATATGTATTGACGGTTATAAAAAACACTAAAACGATGTTTTGAAATCCCTAGAATACTAAAAACAACGTTTTACGTTCCTAGAATTTTAAACATTTCAACATTTACAACAAACTTTAAAAAAAATTTGAAGTTTACAAAAATAAAAAATATGTCTCATAAAATACTAAAAACGTTGTAATGACGGCTATAAAAATATATTTTATTCATTATAAAAATCATAAACTTTTAACGTTTGTTTGACCGTCATAAATATATCTGACTCAAGAACTAGACTTCATTGTTCGGAGTTTGTAAAAAAAGCATTTTTCTGGCGTTTAAAAATTACTAAAAACATGTTTCGACGTTTATAAAAAAATGTAAAAAAAATATCTTTTAAAGTTTTTGTAAACAAAACTTCCTAATAGTTTGAAAATGTTTTGACGTTTATAAAATACTAAAAACAATGTATTGACGGTTATAAAAAAAAAATAGTTTTTTGAATATAAAACTAACGATATTTTGACATTTCTAGAATTCTAAAAACAACGTTTTGTACCATATGAAAACAGGAATTTTTCTGACGTTTAATAAATACTAAAAACGATGTTTTGACGATCATAGAATTCTAAAAACGACATTTTGACGTTTATAAATTACTAAAAACGACGAGGTTCATAAAATTCTATAAACGATTTGTGAAATTTACAAATTAAAAAAATATACCGTTCATAAAATACTAAAAACGATGTATTGAAGGATATAAAAAAAATATACTTTTTTTGATTATAAAACACTAAAACGATGTTTGACATTCCTAGAATTCTAAAAACAACGTTTTGTACGGTTATATAAAAAAAACAGGAATTTTTCTGACGTTTAATAAATACTATAAACGATGTTTTGACATTCATAGAATTCTAAAAACGACATTTTGCCGTTTACAACAAACTTTAAAAAATGATTTTTTTGAAGTTTACAAAAAAATGTACTGTTCATAAAATACTAAAAACGATGTATTGATGGATATAAAAAAATATATTTATTATAAAAATCAAAAATATGTTTTAACGTTTTTACAAAAAAAAAATAAGATTTTTCTTGTTTGAACTTCATAAATAACTCAAGAACTAGACTTCATTGTTCGGCGTTTAAAACCCAAAGCATTTTTCTGGCGTTTAAAAATTACTAAAACGATCAGTTTCATGAAATTTTAAAAACATGTTTCGTTTACAAAAAATAAATTTTCTAATATTTTTATAAAATATTTAAAAACGACATATTGACATTTTTATTAAAAAAAAATAGTAAAACGATCTTTTCCTAATATTTTGAATGTTTTGTAAGATTTTTTTGACGTTTATGAAATACTGAAAACGATGTATTGACGGTTATAAAAAAAATAGTTTTTGATTATAAAACACTAAAACGATGTTTTGACATTCCTAGAATTCTAAAAACGTTTTGTACGTTCATATGAAAACAGGAATTTTTCTGACGTTTAAAAAATACTAAAAACGATGTTTTGTCGTTCATAGAATTCTAAAAACGACGAAGTTTTTATAAAATATTAAAAACAATGTATTGACGTTTTTTGTAAAAAAAAAATAAGATTTTTTTTGTCATAAAATAGTAAAACTGTTTTTCATTAACAACGATTAGAGATAAAACTGAACAGTTGCAACTGACCATTAAGTCCACACTGATCATGTGTAGATCTTCTTTATTTGTTTTTGATGAGCCTAGTAACATCTTTTCACTACATTCCATTTGATTTCTTTGTCTACATGTTATAAACAGGTTACTGGTAATTTACAAAATTTGTTGATATTTTATATGATTTATTTATCGCAAGAAACAATTATTTATGGTTAGATTTATTTATATAAAGTCATACTTGAATAAAATAAAGACTGGTGACGTTAATAATGAAGGTGTAGTCATATTTTAGATAGTTCACAGATAATATAAAGCTTCTTTCTTTTATGAAAATTAAGTCTGCTGTTGCCATTTTATTACTTTTAAGAGAAATATATATATTTTCAAATATTTTTGTTTGTAACATTTTATCTATTATATTAATTTAGAATTATAGCTTTTAGCGATTCGATTTGTTATTGCCTGATGCAATATTGTCAAAATAAATACTTTTATTAGAATGCTGTGTTCATTGTCCTTATAAAATGATTTTTCCCAAAATAACCCAAATATCAAAGGTTTTAATTTTAAGTATAGGTAGTTTTCTTAATATGAAAAATATTCTCATAGTCTTAACTAACAAAATATTCTGCAGTGTGCCAAGATATGGTGTTTGTCAAATACAGTGATATGGATAATGCTTTTAAAAGTATGCTGGGGTTATATGGGCAAGTAAATTGTAAACCGTCAACTAAGAATTAGTTTGAAAAGAGGTTTCAGAATGAAAATTTGATTGTGTGTACCATTTACTTGCCCATTTGTCGGAAGAGACGATAAAATCGAGAAAAAAGCTTTGTTGTCTTTGCATTCCAAGAGCATGTTCCATGTAGTTATTTTCTTGACAAAACCAGCACATTTTAGCTTCCATAAAATTTGATATTTTGACAATGCTTGACATTTTGGCACACCACATTGGAATCGTTAAATTTTAACACCATTAACAAATATTAATGTGCTGGTTTTGTCTTTCAGTGGGTAGCAGATGGATCTCCTAATCATTCGACTGGTACACCAGTAAAAATAGATGCAGCTTTACAGTTTGTACCCAAAGGAACAAATCCGAAAGAATTTAAACAAAGACAGCAACAGGTAAGTGCAATGTTTTTATTATCCGTTTTGCAAATAATAAAAATAGTTTTTAACAGTAACAAATTATGTTGGTTGTCAATTTAAAATTCCACAATTGATTTAAGATACATTTATATTCAAATCAAACCAAATTTATTCCATTAAACACTATTTAATACCCGCCTAAACAAAGTTGTTGTGAGAAATATACTATAATTTATTTTTTTGTAAAATACTAAAAAACGACGTTTGACGTTCATAAAATTTTACGTTTTGGTGTTAATAAAAATGTAAAAAATTCTGACGTTTATAAAATACTAAAAACGATGTATTGACGTTTATGGGCAGGGTGGTAAATTTAAAATTGCATGACTAGGAGAAATGTTTCTATACAATTTAAATAAATTTATTCATTCATTTTGTTTACATTTTTTTTTTATATTGAAGACACCTTAACAAAGTTTGTGTGCGGAATCTTTATTATTATTTTTTTTTTTTTTGTAAAATACTGAATAACGTTTGACGTCCATAAGATAATAAAACGATGTTTTGGCGTTTTTAAAAAAAATCTGACGTTTATAAAATATAAAAAATAACGTTTCGACTTTCATAAATTTTTAAAACATTAGTGTATTTAAAAAATAAACAAATTTTTCTGGCGTTTAAAAATACTAAGAACGATATTTTGACATTCCTAGAATTTTATAAACGATATTTTGACGTTTATAACTAAATTTCAAAAACGACTTTTTGATGTTTATAAAATAATTGAAAATGAAGTTAACATGGCAACTTCATTAAATAAATGTAATTTTGTATTCTCCGAAGATAAAAGATTACAGACGGGCGGACAAAATATCGGCGGGACCACAATCGCATATATTGGAAGGCGTGACGTGGGAGGAAGCGAAAAAAATGCAGGACGCGACAGTAACGCAAACCGGAGACCACGTAGTTCTAATGGGTGCAGCTTCGAAAGGTATCATTCAAAGGGGCCATCAACACAACGCCATGGTTTACAAATCGCCGTACGCGAAGAATCCGTTCGACAGCATCACTGACGAAGAGCTCAACGAGTACAAGAAGGTTGTGGAAAAGAAGACCAAAGGAGAATGTACGTTGTAAACAGAGATATATCGCTGATTTGCTGCAAGAATATCATACGTTATTGACAGATTAAAGATCGTAAATAAATGCCTTATTGTTTGATAAAGTGTGTCATATCTGAACTTTCTATAATTGACGTTAGATGTCGACTAAGGTTTTCTTCTCATCTCAATGCTATAATTTCAATATCGTCATATTTTAGTTGCTGAGTAACTGTTGTGATGGAAGAGTCTCTCAAATATCTGGAACAGGTTTTATTTCGTGTTGTGACTATACTTTTGCTATAATACATTACTCGATTAGGTCATATTACATTTTATTACTCTGCTGTTAAAACATTTTTGCATTATGACGTTCTTGTAGCAAATAAGCGACATGAAGAGACCTTATGCATACTACCCGTTGTTGGAAAAACTTCAAACATTTGTTGGTTTTTTTAGACGACACAGACTACAGTGAATCAGAAGGTCTTTCATCTGCAGCTTTAAACAAACGCATTGAAGACATGCACATTAGGTCACCAACTTCTATTACTAGTGAAACAGAAGAAGAAAGCCATGACGGTAAGCTGTTTGAACTAATAAGTATAATTAATTTGTAGTTTTATTATTGATATTTAAAAAAAAATGAAAAATTATTCTTGATAACAGTTGTTGCTTTGCTTAAAAATAAATTACCATCTACGAGAGAAGTAAAAAATATGAAAAAGGTTTTTCATAAGTAAAATATCCACATTTAAAAAATTGTAGTAAATATTTTAAAGACATATTTATTTGCAAATAAGAAACCACAGCCTCCTATCTCGAAACTACGGAAGCGTAGATGGGCCACAAAATATATATTTTTTTTTTCGACAACTGAAAAATGAATTTATCCGACTTAGAACTCGGAAAAATAAATTTTTCCGACTTTAGAACTGGGAAAATTGATTTACCCGATTTTATAACTCGGAAAATGCTTTTTCTTATTTAGAACTTGGAAAAATAAATTATTGCATCTGCAGAACTCGGAAAAATCGATTTTTTGCTTAAAACTCAAAAAAATATTTCGATTTAGAACTCTGAAAAAATAGATTATTTCAACTTACAACATGAAAAAATCAATTTATCCGACTTAAAACTCGGAAAAATAGATTATTCCGACTTCAGAACTCGGAAAAAATCGATTATTCCGACTTCAGAACTCGGAAAAATCGATTATTCCGACATAGAACTCCGAAAAATAGTTTATTCCGACTTAGGACTCTGAAAAATAGATTATTCCGACTTCAGAACTAGTAAATATCAATTTTTTTTATTTTAAATTCGGAAAAATCTATTATTTCGATTTAGAACTCGGAAAAATCGATTTATTCGAATTAGAACTCGGCAAAATAGATTATTCCGACTTAGAATTCAGAAAAAAATAATATTCCGTCTTAGACCTCGGAAAAATAAATTAATCCAACTTCAAAACTTAGAAAAATCGATGTTTTTTACTTTAAACTTGGAAAAATCTATTAATTCGATTTAGAACTTGGAAAAATAGATTATTCCGACGTAGACCTTGAAGAAATCCATTTATCAGACTTAAAACTTGGAACAAATAGATTATTTCGACTTCAGAACTCGGAAAATGGATGTTTTTTACTTTAACCTCAGAAAAGTCGTATTATTTCGATTTAGAACTCGGAAAAATCGATTTCTACGACTGAGAACTAGGAATAGTGAATTATTCCAACTTAGAACTTGAAAAAATAGATTATTTCTACTTCACAAATCGAAAGAATCTATTATTTCGATTTAGAGCTCGGAAAAATCGAATTATTCGACTGAGAACTCGGAAAAATAGATTTGCAAGACTTCGGACTCGACAAAATCGATTTATCCAACTTAAAACTCGGAAAAATCGATTATTACGAGGTGTAAGTCGGAAAAATAAATATTTTGCGGCCCTTCTAAGCTTTCATACGAATCAATATTTTTCAAACGTTTTCTTTGATGTTCTAAGTGAAGCACGACTTTTATCTAGAATTTTTTTCTTTTAATCATTAATAAAAAAGTTTTTTATATGATTCATACTTTTTGACACCCTGTTTATTATTCTTATCGACAATTTTAATCTTTTTAGAACCACAAATTTTAAGGATAGAAACAAAGACAGTACCTAGAGCTAGTCAACCAGAAGTTGTATTAAGTGATGGTAAGTTTTTTAAATCAAACTTTTTAATATTTTCTTTATAATTTTTTTACTCCCGTCAGTAGGTCGAACACGCTGGCATTGATTTTTTAAGTGCCATCTAAAATTTTGAAAATTGGGATCAGAAATTGGGTTTTTCTGCAATAATAATAATGTTTATTCAACTGTTTTTAAATTTAGTTTTCCGTAAATTATTGTAAATAAATAAAACTTATCTTTTTATAGAAAAAATATTTACCTACTTTTTTTTAATAAAAATTAAATTATCTCAAATATTTCAATTTGTTAATGGACAAATTTCTGAATAACGTCACTGAATAAATAATTTTTATTCAACCTACACATTATTCTTAACATTCGTGATTTTTTCAGATTTTTTTAAAGAATATTTCATATATAAATTTGGGGAGACAGCAGTATTTATAAACGTTTTTTCGTAAAAGTGGTGAAGAAAAAATAACGCAAATGAACGTATTAAACCTTTTTTAATTCGTGCTTCAAAGGGCTTTCATTTGATAGTTTCCGATTTTTTTCTTATTTTTAATTTACCCCCTCCCCAAAACTGTTTCCTCAAAATAAATAATTTTCGATCAATCTATACTGTATTTTTAATATTGGTGATTTTTTTCAGATTTTTCTCAACATCATTTTTGGCATCCAAATTTGTTTTAATTTTTAATGTCTCCCTAGATAAATCATTTTCTTTCAATCCACATCCTATTCTCAACGTTTTCCTTTTTGCAAAATTGGAGACGTCCCACTAAAAATACAAAAATTAAAAATGATTCATATGGTAACTCCCTTAGATTTCTTTGTTTCTTATTTATTATATTACAAATATTTCATTACCTGATTTGTGGATTTTAACTATTAAAGTTGTATAAAAAATAAATCGACCAATTCGCGTATTTTAAATAAAAAATCACTGCATGCGTGTTTTTGCGAAAATTAAAAACTTATAGAACCGTGGTCGATAATTTTTCCTAAATTTATTTAAAAATTATCGAAAAATATTTATTTCAGGTGGTAAGTTAAGAAACCAACAGCCATATAGAACAAATAGTCATGCAGGTCATCCGAAAGGATCCTATCTGGATCCGAAACCCTATCATTTTCATATCGTAAGAGATAATCAAATCGCCATTAGTCATTCGACAACGTTCATTCAACCTTCATCGTCCAGTTATTTCACTTACAATACTCCCCTGAGAATAAACATCCAGAATTCGAATACAATATCAGTCGACATATCTATTAATACAATAAAAAGTTTCATAGTTCCATTCGCGACTGCTCTAAAACTGACCACAGTTCCGATTAATAACAAAGAATGCCAAACGAGTTACATGAACACAGTCGACTATACACCTTTATTCATAAAACGGTGCAAAACTAACTTAGACTCGTTCGAAAAACAAATTCTCGATCAGCTGAAACAAAACATATTCGATGAAGCTTCTCAATACTCGGACACCGATTCGGAATCCGATGTTAGGAATCTAAATTCGGATGTTAATCAGATCGTTCAGTTTGATGAGAACGATCAGGAAAGGAATGAAAGCATTTCGGTACTTACTCCGGATATTTTAGCGATGTTGCCAAGCACCGAAAATAGTTCTATCGAATCTGATAGCGAGGTCATCGATAACGCGAATGTGTTGGTTAAAAATGCTGAACGATTCGTTGGGGAATTGCGGAAAATTACCGACGCGCATTTCGATGTCGCTGATGGAGTACTCAACGAAGCTAAAAGTATTTTACAACGAATTCCCAATAACGATATGACCAAAAGTTCCGATGAAGGTATCGAAGATTGCACATTAATCAACGAAACTGTAATAGATGTTGATGATACAGCAAGCGATGCTGTAAACCATCTCGCTGATTTAATTTTGGAGTATTTGGTACAGCAATGTTTGGAGGTTAAAGAAATAATTCTGTGTCCGGAAATTTTACATGACCCCAATTTGAACAAACTTTTAAATAAATTAAAACAGTTGTATAACGAATATTTTGACGAAAATGTTAACGCCGAACAAAAAAACGAACTTAGAGTATCGATAGCTTCTGCTGTATTGAAAAAATTAGAAACCGATGAGAAAATAAACGGTTCGGGTGATTCAACAGAATCAAACACTATATCCGATAAAATTTTCACAATTTCGGAATTATTAAACGATATTTTAGATAAATTCTTCGATTTAATCGAGAATAGAAACAAATTATTTCATTCTACCCCCGAATCCGAAAAAAAAACCCGTCTCAAAGCAGACAACGATACTTTCGAAATTACCACTTTCCATCAAAAAACTTTAAACAAATCTGGATCTGAATTATATTGGATATCGGTATCCAGCTCTCCAAAAACTCCTAAAAGGAATATTGAATCGGAAAAAATTTCGTTCGATGTTGACGATAGTTCATCGAATAAATCTACGCGGTTATTTAGAGAAAACGCTTTGTCTCCTATTCCCGAAGAATCGCGTAATAAATCTGAATCTGAATTGTGTGGTATCGCAGTATCGAGCTGTCTTAAATGGAATGTCGAATCGGAAAAAAGATTATTTGATGTTAACGAAAGTTTAACACGTTTTAAAGATAACGCGTTGTGTCCTATTCCGGAAGGGCCTAGTTATAATCTATGTAATAGCGATCTAGAAGATGACGAATTAAAAACGGTTGTAAGTTTTGAAAATGATGAAAATATGATTAATACTTTGACAGATAGAAGCAATGATAACTGTTATCATAAACATAATGTCATCGTTAATAACAAAGTTTGCTTTTGCCGGAATCCAAACGCGAGTTCTAATGCGTTTAAAAATAAGAAAGTCGCTTTGTTTACAACGTGTAGCGAAAATAAGGAAAACGAGTCGTTGAATAATTCTGGTAATTGGTTGGGCTACGAAGAAGCCAAGTTTTGATATTGTTTTTTTTTTTATTTTTATTTAATTTTATATTTCAGTGCCATCTCGCATTTAAAGAATTTATTTGTTGAAAATTTTTTGTAAATGTTTCAATAAAACATTTATTCGATGCTGATTATTTTTTATAAAATTTGCTTAATTATGCTTATTGTTTTTTTTTTCTATTAGATTTTGCTTATTGTTTTTTCTTCTATTAGATTTTGCTTATTGTTTTTTCTTCTATTAGATTCTGCGTATCTATTATTATTTCTATAAGTCGCTTTAGGTAACAATTGGCATTTGTTTTCTTTCTAAATTAAAATCTAAACGTCCACTCTTCTTAAATTGGTTATAAGAGTTAAATATTGTTTTATCCGATTTAAAACTCTGAAAAATAGGTTACTCCAACTTAAAACTCTTGAAAAATAGATATTCTAGCTTAAAATTCGAAAAAAATCGATTTTTCTAATTTACAACTAAAAAAAAAGATTTTTCCGACTTGAGAACTCGAGAAAATCTATTTATCCAATTATCCAACTTGGAACTCGGAAAAATAGATTATTCCGATTCAGAAGTCGGAAAAAATAGAGTTGTCCGATTTAGAATTCGAAATAAAAAAGCATTTTTCTGATTTATAACTCGGAAAAATTGATTATTCCGTTTTTAGTATTCGGAAAAATCGATTTATTTGACTTTGAAATCGGAAAAATAGATTATTTCGACTTAGGACTCGGAGAAAAATCAATTTATCCGACTTAGAACACGAAAAAATTAGATTTATCCGACTTTGAACTCTGAAAAATCGATTTATTCGACTTAAAACTCGGAAAAATCGATTATTCCGACTTAGAACTCGGAAAAAACTGATTTATTCAACTTAGAATTTGAAAAAATAGATTATATCCATTTAGAGCTCGCAAAAATCGATTTATCTGTCTAAAAAAACTGAAAAATAGGTTATTCCAACTTAAAATCGATTTTTCAAATTTAGAACTCGAAAAAATTGATTTTTCCGACTTGAGCTCGGAAAAATAGATTTGTCCGATTTAGAATTCGAAATAAAGCATTTTTCTGACTTAAAACTCGGAAAAATTGATTATTCCGTTTTTAGTATTCGGAAAAATCGATGTATCCGACTTTAATATCGGAAGAATAGATTATTCGGACTTAGAACTCTGAAAAATCGATTTATCCAACTTAGGATTTGGAAAAAATAGATTATATGGATTTAGAACTCGTAAAAATCGATTTATCCAACTTAGAATTCGAAAAAAAATATTACTTCGACTTCAGAACTCGAAAAAAAATGATTTATCTGATTTTGAACTCGTAAAATACACTATTTTAACTTAGAATTCGGTAAAATCGATTTAACTGACTTAGAAGTCAGAAAAATCGATTTATCCGACCAAGAATTCGAAAAAATTGATTATTTTGACTTCTGAACTTTAATGAATTGATTTTTGTGACTTAAAACTTGGAAAAATAGATTATTCCAGCTCAGATCTTAGAAAAATCGATTTTTCTGATATAGAACTCGAAAAAGTAGATTATTTTGACTTAGAATTCGGAAAAATCGGTTTAACTGACTTGGACCTAGGAAAAATGATTTTTTTTTTTTTTCAAAAACCATTGTTAAATAACGATGGACGCAAACCAACGTATTATACATTTTTAAAATCCGAATATTTTTTTATATAATTTTATTATTTTCTCAGCTATGCTTGTTTTTTTTTTGTATTAGATCCTGCTTATCTATGATTCTATAAATCGCTTCCTTTAGTAATAATTGGCATTTTTTTTCTTTGTAGACATTGTATATCCCTCAAACTAAAAATGAAAACTTGAAAATATGCACAAATATCACTCCCAAGAATAAGCAACAAAAAAACAAATCAAAATATTGTAAAAATTTTATTTTTATTATCCCTAAAATATGTTTTGGATAAAATATTGTAAATATTTCATGCATTCACTATTTCACAATAATATATAAGGATAAGTAGTAAATAATTGTGCAATTTTTTGAAAATGTGAAGATATAATCCCCAAAGTGAAACAAAACCAAAGAAAATTAAAAAGAAAACTCAGAAATAAAGATAAGAAGAAATGAATTCACTGGCCAAGGATCGAACTTTGATATTCCGAGTATAGCCCTCTGCGCCTTTATTAATTGTACCACCGGAACACATAGCTATAACAGTCAAATTTGTATCTCTCCCCAGCACCCCTTTAAATAAAAATATCATAATATAATATCATCATAATATAATAATAATGATATATTTATTTTGTCATTTTAATTTAACATTTTCTAGGTCATTTGATTTTCCTAATAAGATATTTAAAATTAATAGATAGTCAGAAATTAATTATTAAAATAAAAAAAAAAATCACTTAACATCTCATATTTTTTTTATATTAACCAGCTTGTATTTTAATATTTTGTGAATTATCTTTTTTATCATTTAAATTTAAAAATCGTTCAAAATTATTAACTTTAGGTATGTATTTATTTATTTATTTATTTATATTTACATTTTCATAAGACAATATTAATTGTATTGGAATATAGTAATAATAAAAAAATGGAACGCTGACTCAAATGAAAGTATAATTAGGAAACTTTTGGATAGTGGGTCAATAAAAAAAGAAAAACTTAAATTGTTTGCTTTTCTGATATACATCTCGCTGCGAAAGCAGATTTAAAAGATAACAGATAGTTTTGCTCTACAGACCGATGCATTATCGGTTGCCTACCTTGTATAAATATGCACAAAATTTTGTATTTTGATAACATGGCGCTTCCAATAGTTTAGAAACTAAACTCAGCGTTGATAGAACTATATTTTTTTTGTTAACCTTTTATTAGCACTTAAAAACACCAAAAGTTATTGTTTTGTTTCAAAATTATTTTTACCCAATCAAGCAGTGTTTTATATATAGCATGTTGGATGCTGCTGTACCCAAAATTATTCCTGATTGTCAAGTTACCGAGATAATCAAGATGAAATGCCCATCACAAAGGTACCCTTTGAGAGACAGTTTTAAATCCTTGTATAGAAAAGAAATGGTGGAAACTGTCTCTTCACCTTTTTTATTTATTTTTTTTTTTACAATAATAGCATACAATAGTGTTTAATCTGTCAACTAGATAATTTTAATTAAAAAATCATTTGTTTTTCTAGGTGAAAATACAGTTAATGGAGATCAATCAGACGCCCATATGAGCACACTTTCCCAAAGTAGTAAAGAAGTAAGTAAAAATTGATATAATAGAAGCAATAATTAATTATAAACGCCAACTATTATAAAATAAAGTCCTGCATAACGCAGTGGCTGAGTTGGTGATAACGGAAATGCAATATGATCATCATAGCTAGCGAGTATAATACTGTCATGAAAACATTTTAAATTTTAATATTTATTTTATCATCATGTATTTTGTTATATCAAAGTGAATTATTTTTATTCTTAAACAAATTTACTTTAAACAATTTTAATTTATTTATTATACAGTCATATACTTTAATATTTCACAATAATAATTTTTGTCAATTTTGCCATAATGGCAGGATATATACGCGCCTAAAAGTCAAGATGTTGGTATGGTATACCAAAGCAAGAGGGTTCGATTTCAATCTGATTTTTGCGGTTTTTATTTTTGCTGTTTAGAAAAGTATTCATCAGTTTAATTATTCAATAGTTACTGCCCTTTTTAGGTCAAAAGTCGTAAACATACTTCCAGGTCACGTGACAGATTTTCCTAATTCTATATTTCATTTTTTGCCTGAACAGCTGCGACTATCTGCTTTTTCTTTCTGTTTTTCTTACTCCGTTTAATTTTGTCTTGTTATTTCATCTGGGTGGGGATGTGGATAAGGTATACCAAAGGTCGAGGGTTCGATTTCCACTCGAATTTTGCGGATTTTCTTTTTAGTGTTGAGAAAATTATCTATGAATTTCATTTTTAATTAATAGGTTTTATCCCTATTAAGTTAATGACTATGTTCTTTAATAATAATTTGGCCATTCAAAGCTATTATTTACATATAAAATTGTTTCAAACGTTCATGTTTTGTCCTAGGACCACTCGATATCGGAAGAATCACCGAAAAAAGACAAAAAGAAGAAGAAAGGTCTCAGAACGCCATCGTTTTTGAAGAAGAAAAAAGAAAAGAAGATCCGCGAGGCTTAGGTAACTATTTAGGTAATATTTATTGTCTAAAAGGAATAAGGTAAATTTAATTAAAACACCTCAAATTTTAATTTGACGGGCATATTTTTAAATACCAAGAACTCATCGAAACTGATTTTTTTATTATGTATTTTTGGGTAAAAATTGTTTAGTTTTTATTTTAATGACAGAAATATTAAAAAGTGACAGATTAAAAAAAAGTTAATTAGCAGTGTGATCACCCTTACGAAAAAATGTTATAAAAAAATTAATTCTTCCTTAATAATAATAATAATAAACTTTATTGTCCAACAGAATAAATCCAATTATAGGACAAAGAAATACATAACACAATATCATTTCATGCAAAGAATAAATAATAAATCTAATAGATAAAAAATAATCTTAGACACGAAACAAATATAAATATTTTAAAATTAATAATACACAAAAAGATACAAAAAATAATAATAAGGCAGGATACATTTCAACTATTATTAATTAAAGTTTCTTGGGTTCACTTTTCTAGTATAAGTTATAGCTTTACATTTTTTAATGTTAAGGAATAAATTATTGCGCCTACACCAAACTAGTAACTGATCTAACTGCTCCCGAAGAAATAGAGAGTCACATATGTCACAAATTTTAAAAAAGAGCTTTAGATCATCTGCAAACAAGAGTTTTGGACAAGAAATGAAATCTTTAATATCGTTGATAAAGAATAAAAAAAAGTAAGGGTCCTAAATTAGAACCTTGAGGCACCCCTGACGTAGCGAAAAATAGTTTTGATGAGAATCCATTATAGGTTGCATACTGTTTTCTTAGTGATAAATAGGAAAGAAAGAACATTTGCATTGATTTTGAAAAACCGAGCTGACTTAATTTGTTAACAATTATATGGTCAATCTTATCGAAAGCCTTTTCAAATTAATGTTAGGGAGGCAGTTAAAATTATCGCTTAGGTTATGCTCAGAGAGAGGAGTATAAACACTGCTAAAATAATCGGCAAATCCATCCAAAATACTTTCAGGACAGTTTAAAAAAAGGGAAAATGTTAATTGCTCTCCTTCTAGTGAGACATGATAGCAATAGAAAAATTCCTGCTGTTTTTAATTTGAAGTCAGAGGGATTTTTCTCCTTGTAGACCTTTTTGCTTTAAGTTACTATTTTTTTTTTATTATTTTAACCCCTCAACCCCCAATTTAGTCAGTTTGTTTCTAAAATAAATAGATTTGTCTTTATAGAGTTTGATTTTTACTAAAAATTTCATTTTGATATCACTTTTCATTTTTGATTTATGATTTTTTGTAATTTCATCTCCTCTTAAACCCTCCATTTTTAAACAGATTTTTTTTTTCAAATTCAAAGGGCTTCTCCTTATGAGCATGATTGCTAAAAATTTCAGTTAATATCAGGATCAATTATTATAGAGCTTGATTTTTTTTTCTCTATATTTTAATTGTACCTCTGTTGTGATCCGACCCGAAGGACCAAAAATATGTGTGAAAACGAGAATAGTCTGTTTAATTGAGAATTAATTATATTCTTAATGGACTGTAAATTATTTACGATTGAATATTGTCTAGAATTAAAATTGACATGTGAATGTTTCGAACGTTTTATTAAAAAAACTAATATACAAAATGTAGAGGACAGCGATACGCCGATTTATGCGAAGCACAGAGTCGGTTTAGGTTCGTACATCATATTTAAAATGTCCGAACGTTCTTGATACTTAGAGAATATGCTTTTCAAATAGCACAGATATTTTTATAACCCATTTTTAAGTAAAAATTCAGACAGTAACAATTGTTATACATGAAGAGATATTCTTCAGTCGTCTTTTTTGTGTTTACAAGGGTCTTCAAATTGCAGAATGTTTTTTTATTTGATTTTAAGGATAAATTTTTTGATATTCTTGGATTTATTTAACTATTTTCAGACGGCAGCAAATTAAACAAGTAGTGTTTTTTGTTTCTAGGAACTACCTCTAACAGAATAAAAAAATCATCATGCCTCCATCGAGACTGCCAGCAATTGAAATTAGTTTAGAAAAAAACCAGGTGCGGCTAAGACTTTTGCACTACCTGTGACATTTGAACTGCCTTTTTTTTTGTCAAATACTATAACAATATTTTAGCTTTAACTGTACAGGAAACCCGATATAAAGTTTTATCATATTATTAACCCCTTTCAAAGTGCGACATTCTAGTGGATAATTTATATTCTATAAGAGATGTGTTACAAAATAAACGATTTAAAGAAAGTGTACAGCTAAACATCACTTTTAAAATGTTTCCTTTTGTTATGTTTAATTTTTATTTTATTATACAAAATGCTATATTATTACATATGTAAATTTTTCTAGCTTTATTTCGACTCTGTTTTGTTATTAACAATTATATCAGAAGAAAAAATGTGAAAAGATTATTATTATATATTAATTTTAGGTTTTTATTTTCTTTGCTTTAGGAAACTTGGAGATTGACTTTTATTGCTTACGAGTAAGGTAACCACTTTAACAATAAATTGAATTATATTTAAATAATTTATTTTTGATATTTTATAGCGTTTCTCCCAGATATTTAAATGGTTAACAATGTTTTTGGTATTTTTGTTTTATTTCTGAAAGAGGAAAATCTGAACAATTTTCGCGCACAAAAAGAGAAATCATTTGAATTTGAACTAAGTTTTATTTGCCAAGGTTGCGGTCTTCTTCGGGGTCATCAGGGTAATAGAAATATATTTTTTAAAAAATGGGAAATTAAAACTTATTAAAAAGATGAATCGATTATTGAAAATTTAAACGAAACTGGAAGTACATTTTTGAAAATGAAATAAACTGGGAAAATTTTGTTGGATTAAAGTCGAAAATAAAGTGAAAGAAATATAAATTGAAGAAATTCTGTTCCGGACAGGACTCGAACCCGAATATTCGATTAATCCAAAATAATCAATCGATTATTCGAAAATAATCGATTATCGTTATGATTACAGGTGGGCAGAATATTCGTTTTTTTTTTAATCGATGAATGAAAAAATCGTTATTTAAAAATAATCGATTATCGATTTTTCAAAAGAAATCTATTTTTATGGAAAATTAATAATTGAAAATCATCGATTATTCGAAATTATCGATTAATCGAAAACAGTCTATTTATTGAATATAATTGATTAATAGAAAAAATCGATTAAAAAAAATTAATCGATTGAAAATAACTGGTTCATCGAAAATGTTCGAAAAAATCGATAAATGAAAAAAAATCGAAAATAATTATTTAATCAAAATAATCGATTAATAATAGATTATTTTGCTCACCCCTAGAGTTATGATTACGGATAAGCAGAATATTAGATTTTTTAAATCGATAATTGAATAAATGAAAATAATCGATTAATTGAATAAATGAAAATAATCGATTAATTGAATAAATAAAAATAACCGATTAATTGAATAAATGAGAATAATCGATTAATCAAACATAATTATTTTGAAATAATCGAAAGTAATTGATTATTTTCGATTGTTCAATTTGATCGATTATTTTCGACTATCAATTTAAAAAAATAATAGAAAAATCAATCACTAGATCACTGTTATATATCGACCATTTTGAATAATATTTAAAAATAAATATTCGATTAATCGATGATTTTCGATTATTCAATTATTCGTTTTTTTATTTATCGATTTTTCAAAAAAATTCCGCCCTCCCTTAATCATAGTTAGGGGTGAGCAAAATAATCGATTATATTTCGATGAATCGATTATTTTCAATAATTATTTTCAAAATATTGATTGATCGATTAATTTTTTTAAAAAATGGTACATAATTATTTTGAAATCGAAAATAATTGATTTTCGATTGTTCAATTTTATCGATTATTTTCGACTATAGATTTAAAAAAATAATCGAATAATCACCGTTATATATCGATTAATTAGAATAATCGATCATTTTGAATAATCGATTATTCAATTATTCGTTATTTTATCGATTTTTCAAAAAAAAATTGCCCACTTGTAATCATAATTAGGGGTGAGCAAAATAATCGATATAATTTTTTTGAAAAATCTATATATTAATCGATTATTTTCGATGAATCGATTATTATCAATTATCGATTTTTCAAAATATCGATCGATGCACAATCCATTTTTTCCATTAATCGATCCTGGAACATTTTTTGATTTGCGAATGTTTGACTTGTCAACAGGACGTCAAGTCTTCTTGACCGTCATCTGTCTTTAGCAATGGATATACTACTTTGTATGCATACAACAGAAAATATGGAACAATATATAGTACCTTTGCTTCAAAGTGACACAACTCGAAATTCACATCTTTTGAGTTAATACAAACAACCCTACATCAATTATTAAAATTGTTTTAGCTTGGAAGAGACTCGTCATTGTCGAGAATTGTTTACTAATTCCATTTTGAGTGTCACTTTTGATGCATGAATATTCGCGTATTTTTTTTAACCCAGATTTTCAGACGTTTTTAATCAGTTTTGTGAAAATATTCTGGGAGAGCTTGTTCTATTATGACAGGAGAATGCCATCCACAATTTTATTATAGATAGTAAACTGAAAAAAAAAAATGAAAAAAATACGGATTGTAAATAAATGATTACCTTCTCGGCTGGCTTATTTAAATTTCTGTTGCACAAACTGCTGTTTTTATATTATATAGAGTTTTCGTCGCAATATTTGATAATTAAATAGCTTATCTTGATAGCGAGTTTGTTTTATTTTATTCTATTTCTTTACAGCCTAATATATAATAAATGAAGTGGTTCAGATGATAAGTAAATATTTTATTTGTTTTGACAGGTATAAATATTAATAAAATTTAAATAATTGACCTGTAATATTTTTTGTATTGTAGGTGATTTTGAATTTTAATTAAACTAAAAAAGAACTATTTTCATTTAAAATTAAAAAAAATGCATCGCAAAAAAAATCAAACCAAAAATTCCAAAATTAGTATTATATATGTATGGTATAAATCAAAAAATATAATGGAAGAAGAGTATAATACCAAAAAATGGAGGAATTAGTTTGGGTAAGTTTTTTTTAGTTTTATATACTTTTTAATGTTCTTCTAGTTTGCATTAAATGTAATTTTAATTTCTTAAAACTAGTTTTTAAGGCGAGAGTTTAATTGCATTTAATTTTAATTCCAAATGAATTTGACTATAAAAGATAAAAAGGTAAGATTTGGTAGACATTTTTAAAATAAATCAGAGCAGTTGCTGACGCCAATATAAGTAATACAACTTTGAGAATAATAAAAATAAAAGTTTAAACAATTATATAAAAATTTAATATGTATGAATATAATTGGGGTAATTAAATTTTGACAATTTATATTTTATCGTACTTATGTCAAATTTGACAAGTAATATTATCTATAAGATCAAAATACATGATATGGGACAAGTCAAAAGAAAAATATTACATAAATATTAAAAATACAGTTGCATTAAAAATATAAATAAAATTTTACAATCAAAACGTGAAATCCAAATATTCTTTGACAGAATAAAAACAGTTATCCATCAATAGCTTCTCTACTTCTAAATATTTTCAATTTTTCTATTTTACATTATTCGTAAGTTTATTATATACCAGGATACCCATGTATTGCGGGCATTTTTCGTAAAATGCAGAGTTATGAGATGGTATCATTAAATCACATCGAGTACGAGTCAAATAATTGATTAAAGTTATTAGTTCGAAAATCATATTTACTGACTGTACTGACTACATGTGCATATAAGCCGTTTTTCCATCAATCTTCAGTGTCCTAGGTAAGTATACAAAATTTTCTTTCACATTTTGTTACAAACTGACAAAAATTACTTTACATATATACGATTTTAGATTGTCAATAATTGTTAATATGGCACTTTTAAAACAAAAGTGACACTTTATAAAAATTATCGATTTACAGGAAAACACTTTTAATTTTTAATATTATTTTGTCCTACAAATTTTACTACTAAAATACTACTCGCACCAATTCTGTTGTTATTAATGGAACTATTTATTATAAAAATAATGAATTTATACAATCTTGAGATAGGTATAAATAAACGAAAAGAAATCGATAAGTAAATTTTTCACTTGTTTCGATACAATTACCATCACAAAAAAAATAAAATAGAAAAACTGTGTTTATTGGGGGGTAGCCACGGGGATTTTGGGTTCAGAGCCCCCCTTTTCGTGGAGGATCTATTAACTGTTTTTATTTTTATTTACTTTTTTTAATAAAAATTTTATCTGAAATATCTCGTGAAATATTTCATTTTGTTGATAGAACCCCTCCCATAGTTCTCAGAAACTCCGCCCATGAAAAAGTTCTGGCTACACCTCTGATCATAACATTACCAATTTGAACGCAATAAGAGCTGACTTCACCCAATTGTGAAGGCAGTAAAATTAATAGCAAAATACGACCATTCAAAATATCTGCAACATTTGATTTCTTTTTCAACTTAACCTAATAAAACATATAAAAATTGAAAAAATACGACTGCTGTTGTTTATTTATTTTAAATAAATTTTATTAATTATAATACAATCCATAAAGTTAATCTTTTGGCTATATATTTTGTACTATTTTAGGTGTATTATAAAAGCTGAAAATAATCATGAGTACTTCATAATGAGTAGCTTTACAAAATACCTACTCATAGGTATCAGAGAGTATGAGTACCTACTTTTTTAGAAAGTACTCGTGAAAAAATCGAATAACGAGTATGAGTATTTTAAATAAGTATAGTTAGTGAATCAAGTTTAGGAACGAAAAAAAAAATATAATAATTAGTAATGATCAGTAAATAACAACAAAAACAAGAGATATCTTATCTTCTATCAATTAGTTAACCCTTACTATAATATTTTTAAAATGTATTTTTAGTTCGATTAAGTATAATTACCTTTTATAAGTATTGGTGTAAAATGTTACTGGACATTCGGTTAAATGTTTATCTTCTCGTTTACAATGATTTATCTGCAATTCTTTGTTTTTATTGTAGTTAAACCATTTTGTATACCTAATGAATGAAATAATAAATTTACATTAGGCATTGTAATCTGAAACAAAGACAATGGTTTAGAAAATAGTTTTCTATTCATCCTTACCAAATCTACTCGAATGTATAAATAATAATTATTTATGAAATTAATTCTGGAAGTCAAAAAATTAAACCATCAAAAAACACAAGACAAATGACAAGAAAAAGTGACAATTGACATAAACATTCCGAATTCACAATTGTGATGTTCACGGTACTTCTCGTGGATACTATTTTATCAAATTAATTTATTACGTTGTGTTAACATAACAGGTAGGTTAACTAGGTAAATAACAAATATAAGTATTGCGAGGTTTTCATTTCCCTCAACAACTTCTCAGTTACGTTGTATAGTAATGTTATTACGTTTCCTTAATGTAACATCGCCGAAAGGCTTAGCAACGTTATGTGCTAGTTGGGTGAATAGTTAAAAATTATTCATTTATATATTCACATTTCATAAAATCGTTTTTTCTCGAAGTATTTCTGAAGATTTTAGACCATTACATCTATAGCGAACAAATAAAGGTACAAATTTAATGGTAAATAAAATAAATGAACGCGGAAAATGAAGGAAATTCGATATCTTAATTTGCCAGTAACCCTATAGCACATAAATAGCAGGAAAATATTATGCCTGTCCCTTTAATATCATTACGGTCGGTAAACTTTACATATTAGAATCGGAAACTCAATTAAAGATCACGAAAGAGATTAGCAGGATGATCATTAGGTTAAAAACTTGGGGGATGAGTGATTTCATAATAATGGACTACAGCAGAACAGCGTTACGTGTCACAATGTCACCTGCTGCGGCTCGATAAATTCTCACGGTTTATGACTTCACCACGACCCTGTTAATCACGAAAACTTTGTTTTTATTGTTTTTACATTAGAAGATATCGTGATAAACAGAATTTGTATTCGTTCAGACAAGGCGACCGATGTTTTATTAATATTTTTCCGGGGTGTAATAATCACTGGAAATATAATATCTAAGTGCCCAAAATTATTTACGTCAATATATTATTTATATTGAATAGGTCTAACTAATTGTAATAGCGATAGTGGTCTATAGTTTATAATAACAACAATGGACTTTAATAACTTAAGATTTATTCTTAAAACAGCAGAAACGACCTTAAAAACTATTGTTACAAAAGTGATTAGAAAGATATTGCAAATTTCTATAACGCTAGCCACTAATAGTGACATCGTAATTAGAGTCGAATAAATTCCATGCTAAAATCAAACTTATACTTATATACTGTTCTTAAACATCCACAATTATTGTATGTTGCAAAATAGAATGCAAGGAATCTAGGGGTAAAATGTTAGGAACCCTGTAAAATAATATTAGGTTAAGAATCCCCTTACTCATTATTTTAATACCTATGGCTAAGAGAACAAATATTGTAGGCATGTCCATATTTTATCTAAATTGGAATAGGTATGAATCTGGTTGCTAAATGTCCAATTTAAATAGTTTACCTACAGCTCTTCATAGCCACCTTCAACTTTCAGTTCCATTTTACTCTAAACGTAATTTTTGGACATACAACATTTGTCCTCTTGGGGTGAGATTACAGAACGTGTGCAACTTTGCAGATCTGCAAATATGGCGGCAACTTTGAAAATCTTGCAAATATGACTGACTTACACATGCAAGTATCAAGTTTTCGTATTCCAAATTTGGGTTTAGTGTTGTTAGGGGTAATCAATCACAATAAATATTATGAATTTGCAGATATTTTTTGGAATACTTGCATTTGTAAGTCCGCCATATTTGCAGATCTGCAAAGTTGCAGACGTTCTGTAATCTCACCCTTAGCCATTGATATAATAAATACAAATAAAGACTCCTTTATTACCTTATCCTCAACTGAAAGTGACTGGTCTTACTAGGCCAGGGGTGTGTGGTGGGAACTTTCCTCTTTTTCCTTTTTTTTTTTTTTTTTTTTTTTTTTCGTTCACATGAATTTTATGCTTTTCTCAATGTATCTGTACGTATCTAGCGCCAAAGAAATTTTGCCAGATCTCATTTTTGGAAATAGTTCCTCCTTCAAATTTCTAATTTTGGGCATTCTTAAGGTACATTTACATCTGACATTTATTGCATGAGATTTATGTCTGACAGTTGTTTAGTCCAGTGTAAACACACAAAAATTTCTCTCAGACATATATTTTTGAGTGTTTACACTGGACTAAACAACTATCAGACATAAATATCATGCAATAAATGTCAGATGTAAACGTACCTTTATAGACTCTTCTCCGGTATATTTCTTTCTTATGCGGATATAAAAACTTCCCTAAATCTCTGGAAAAAAATTTTTCGGCGCCCATGGTTCTAAATTAATAGCTACTGTCATTACAAATCGTTTATTCATATAAACTCTAGATATAAAGCACAAATTTGCGGTAAATTTACAATTTTTCATACACGGAATACTAGTATTGAATCTATTTCGTGCTATTTACAAACCACATCATGCTTATGAGATAGTTTCGCCATTTTGATTACTTTTATCAATTTTAATTTATGCCTTTATTTATTTTAATTGAGCGAATTGTCTAAAAATTAACGTACTGGCTAGCCGACCGCCGGCGGTAGTTGAATTTAATAAAACGAAAACCGTCTTCCGGCGGCATGGTCTTCTCACATATAAGAAAGCCGCCGAAAATCTAAACTGATTTGTTGATGAGGGCGGCAGGCTATCAGAGTATTGATAAGGCCGCCGGAAAAAATTCGCGTATCGGGGACAACACTAATCATTTGTAATTTCTGTGGTGGAAGGTGTGTCAATGCGTCTTGTTTGTTTTCATTTACGCCGTGACTTGCAGTAGTATTTTATAAACCTTGGAAGCACATTTCACATACATGAACAAATAATAATAATGCCGTGACAACAAAAAGACGAAGTAACGACTTCTCGTAGGGTGGCGGCTTCGCCGCCACCTTAAAATTTCAATCCATACCTGGCTACGCCGACCGGCATAAACACCAACGGCCTGGACACAGCTCATCTACTCTGTCAAAAGGAGACCGATGTACAAATAAAACGTGTACGACATATGATCATTTGCCACAAAAATGTAGACAAATTTGCAAGTATTTTTTCTTACCACCGGCATTCAATGTTTTGAATACAGTAGACCGTCGTCCGGCGGCATTTTTCAATTAACTGATAGCATGCCGCCCTGATCAACAAATCAGTTTAGATTTGCGGCGACTTTCCTGTATGAAGAAGACCATGCCGCCGGAAGACGGTTTTCTTTCCAACAAATGCAAGCACCGCCGGCGGTCGGTTAGCCAGTATGAAAAACGTAAGTTCTTCCCCGCTTGAATACGAGTTTTATCTACAGGGGCGGCTCGTGACCACAATTTTGGGGGTTCACAGTAGAATATAGATCTCGGTACAGATATGTAGGTAAAAAACTGTCAATGTTTTAGAAAGGTATATTGTAAACTTTTTAAAACACTTAAAAGCTGATGTTAAAAAATAATAAGTTGATAGAAGCGGTAAGTAGTTGACAGTGCTCCAAAAGTCGACACCTCAATTTTATACTACCATAAACAAGAAAAGTCTGCAAATCTAAAACAAAATATATCACTTGGCATCATTGTTAGTAACTACGGGTGGCCCATTGAGTTTCATATCCCAGTATTATTTTGTTAATGTCATACAATGATGCAACAAAAAAACGGGGTTCCAAGAATAACGCTAATGGGTAAGCATAAAGGGCAAGTTCAAATTTGTAGAAAAATGGGACGGACCATCAAGCAAATTTTCTTCTGAACATGTAGAGCAGCGATTTCATGAGTCTATCGTGTCGTTTTTTTTTCTGGCGTAGAACCAGGTCAAACATGGTAGAAACCTACCATGTTTGAGCATATCACTAGGCATATGAAATCGCATTTGACGACATTTTTTTGTAATAATTTTTCATATTTTTTCAGTTAATACCTACCTTCTTAATATTATAATTTAACTAAGATCTTATGATTTCCTATGAACACGATTCAAGGAGGGAGTCCTATGGCTGTCATCCAAGCCCTAGATAATAGTTTTCCAGTGGCAACACCCTTTAAAATTCAAGTATAATAATTTACTGTTTCAGTTTTTCTCCTTTTTCGAAGTAGGTGTTTTTTTTTTTTTTTTTTTTTTCATAAACTAAGCGACTTTACTTCCATGTTTTACTCCGCTAATGAATTGATTTTTGTTAATTAGGTTAAATCTCTAGCTCTTGCAGGTTTCCCTTTGACAAAGGAAACCTTCATGGAAAGTGTTTCTAAACTAGCTTTAGAATTAAGGATCACCTTTAATGAAAATACCAAACCCAGAAAAAATGGTTAAGCCTTTTTTTAAAGCACCACCAAGATATTACATTTCGAACTGGTCAAAATTTAACTTCTCAAAGAAGAGCTGTTACACAAGAGAATATCAATCAATGGTTTGAGGAAATTGCGAGATATTTAAAGGAGAAGAAACTGCCATGCAACAGCATTCTATTTAAATCCAAAACCAAGCAAAGATCTGGTTCCCAAAGGATGTAAAACTGTTTATAATGCTGCTGGTAATGATGAAAAATTCAATATAACAACTTTAATTACAGCCAATGCAAATAGAAAACTTACACCTTCACTAGTAGTCTACAGGTACACCAGGATACCACAAGGTATAGCTGAAAACTTTCCTTCTGACTGGGCAATAGGAAAGTCTAAAAAAGGGTGGATGACTCAAGAGCTATTCTTTGAATACCTTGCTAATATTTTCGTACCCTGGCTTGAAAAGGAAGGTATTCCCAGACCAGTTGTGATGTTCTTAAATGAACATGTTTCCCACCTATCCTTACAACTTAGTCAATTTTGATAATTGATAGCATTATATCCAAATGCTACACACATTATGTAGCCTATGGATGTATCTGTATGTCATGTCTTAAAAACTATTTGGAGACAGAAAGTTGCAGATTGGAAAATTCAACATAAGGGAGAGCCTCCTAATAAGTACAATTTTGCAAAATTATTAAAAGAAGTCCATCCTCGTATTAAAGATTTAACAATAAAAAACGGATTTAAAAAATGTGGCTTGGTTCCTTGGGATCCAAAGGCAGTTAAGGTTAATGGAGAGCCAAGTGTAGAAACTAAAACTTTAAATATGAGAAAAACTGCAGAGGAAAAATTATTTTTTACAATAGAACGTGAAATCGGCAAGGATAAAATAACATCTTTCATGAACAGTCAAAATGAATGGAAAGGGCCTACTGAAGACACATCTTTATTTAATTTATTGAAATTGTGGCATTACCACCAACCTCAAAATACTGAAGAAAAGGTAACATTACTTTTATATACATATGAACTACTAGACCTAAATATAATATTTTTCAGCAATATATTGAAGAACTGGCATCCTTACAAGAACCGGAGTTCTTAGATGTAGTGTCTCAAGATACAAACATTTCTCCTGCTGGACCAATAATTATAGAAGCATCAACTACAGAGTCACGAGTAGCATCAGAGACTTCGTTAAACAATGTGACAAACATTAATGCACCTTCTTGTCTACTAGCACTGAACTGCTCCATCTCAAAACTACCCCTTTAGTTAAGGGATTTACTGATCACAAAGAAAACATTCCTTCCCCTTTTAAAAGAGTTTTGTTTTGAAAGGAAGACGGCCCAATTGAAGTTAAGAAAAAAAGAAAAGAAAAATTACCAGCCATTGCTACTTCTCTACAAATGTTGGAATATTTTAATAAAAAGTTGAATACCAAAAAGGAGATGGAAAGACAAAAGAAAGAACGGAAATTAGCTAGAGAACAGAAAAAAGGAATATGGAACAAAAAAATGGCAGAATCTAAGCAAAAGACCAAAAAGGCTCAACTACAAAGAAGTCTTTCGTCTTTTTCAAGTTCATCAAATAATTCTTCTACTCGGTTTTCTCTTCAAAAATCTGACATGTCATAAACATTAGAAAGTGAAGTTGAAGAGGACGTATTAACTGCCAATAACATGAGTTATAGTGAATTAAAGGAAGGCAATTATATTCTTACACAATTTAAGGGTGGCAAACAAAATGCGTCGGATTTTAAATTTATGTGTGTTGTTCAAACAATAATTTCATCTGAAAATAATGTTGTTATGGGTTGTAAAAGAATTGATAACATTCACAAAGAATTTATAGCAGTTGAAAAGGACATCAGCGAAATAAATTTTTGTCAAGTGTTAAACAAATTGGAGCAGCCTGAATTAGTGTTGAAGGGTGAAAGGGTTAGCTATAGGTTTAAGGAATCCATTGGTGTAACTTCTTAATTAATGAATAAATTAATTAATCCGAAATTGTTTGTTTTATTAACCTCACTATGTAGGATGTCAACTACCTGAGCAAATTATGTCAACTACTAGAACTAGCTAATCTGCACCTGTCAACCTTTGGAGCAAATGCATGGAGTAAAAAAAAAAGTTTACCAAATAGAAAATTAAAACAATCTATCATTTTAATATGAATGTTTACCTAGACCACACCACAAAATATAGAGGCAAATTTATGAAATTAATTGTAAATTTACCATTATATTTTTCTTAAGGTGTCGACTACTGGTATCTCTACCTTAGATCCAAATTTTATACAATCAAACAGCAAATTAAAAATATTAAATTCTCCACTTTTTTATCTTCCTTTTATAGACTGTAAATTATTCAATAATCCTCGTATTATTTACTAAAACGTTTTAATATGCTCATCGTATTTTAGTCCTAATTTCCATTAAATTAAAGTATATTTTTACCCTATAAATACGAATGATTTGATGATTTACTAGAACAAGATTAGACACATTATAAAATTATAACATCTAAAAGAATAAAAGATTATAAGGAAGTGGTATGTATAATCACAAAGCTTGGAAAATTGTTATTGTGGTCTTAAATAACCCCTTCAAAGGACAACTACTAAGAGATAGTTGGATAATTACGTGTTTCATATCATTTTTAAAATATTGATTATGGGAGTTCGTTAAATTTTAAAGCAAATCGCAAATGCTTTTTTAATATTTGGCTTTCCATAGTGATAAATGAAGATGTATAAAAATAATAGATTTATTTAAATTATTTATGGTATTTGTCTTCATAAATTATAAAAACTTAAAAAGGACTTAAGAAACGAAAGCTGGTCAATAAAATGATGTTCATTTGGCCACTGAAACATTTATTAAAGAAATAACACAACAACTGTAAAATTGAAGAACAATGAACGTAAAATAAGAAAACCCTGGATTACAACAGAAATTTTAAAATCTATAAACTGCAAGAATGAAATATTTTCACAAATAAAACAAGACCCAAATAATTTAGCACTTAAATCTATTTACAATAATTATAAAAATAAAATAACAAATCTAGTCAAAATATCTAAAAAAAAATTATATTAATACAGTAATAAATTAAAACACAAGAACATTATGCGACAAAGAAATACCTAAAACAAAAATTGAAACTGTGCAAGGGGAGAACGGGGAAAAAATAACAGATCCATTGAAAATTACAAATATCTTTAATAACTACTATAGTGACCTTAGTGAAAAATATGCAAATAAAATCAAAATTATAGGGAAAATATAAACAGGGTGGAAAGTACTATATATCTCGTGGATACCAATGAGAATGAAGTAAAACAAATTATTAAAGATTTAAAATCAAACAAATCTCCAGGTTGGGATAGTATTAGGACAGAAACAATAAAAGAAATAAATGAAGACATTGGTCGATCACTTACCCATCTCATTAATCAAAGTTTTCGGGAACAGGAATATCCAAACTGTTTAAAAATAGGTATAATAAAACCTCTTTTTAAGAATGGAGACAAAAGCAAAATAGAAAATTATAGACCTGTCTCTTTAGTCTCTGTGTTTTCCAAAATGTATGTAAAAATTGTTAAATTGAGACTACTAAAGTTCCTCAATAAGCATGAAGTGTTATTACCACATCAATATGGTTTTAGGGTGGGAAAATCAACGGAAGATGTAATATATTCACTTACATCTATTATTTATGAAGCAATTGACTCCAAAACGCCAACCCTTTGCGTATTTCTTGACCTCTCAAAAGCCTTTGACACGGTGTCCCATAAAAAATTGTTAGAGAAACTGGAGCAATATGGGATTAGGGGAATTGAATATAATTTGTTGAAAAGTTACATGACTAACAGAGTGCAATATGTAAGTATTGATGGGAAGAATAGTGGCTCGAAAACGGTTTCGTTTGGAGGGCCACAGGGAACTGTTCTTGGGCCAGTGCTATTCACACGGGTGTTGGCCACTTGGTCGCCGCGGTTAGTTTTGTCAGCGAGGTTCCGTAATCTCATCGACCACTTGGTCTCCAGTTTTAAAATCAGGTAGGCCTCTTGGTCGCCGTAGTTATCAATCATTAAAGGTATCTATTTCGATTTATTGAAAATAATATTTTTAAGAAAAAAATAGTTTAACTGATTTTTATTATTTTCCACGTGAATAGAAATTTTTAACTGATATGATATGGTACAGAATGTGGGTCAGGAAAAGAATAAAACCAAATTAAAAAAACACTTATAATTAATAGAAAACAATATAAAATTATACATAATAAAAAAAAGTAGGTACAAAATACCAAATAAAAATTATTTAAGAAACCCAAATTGCAATTAGTTTTTGTAATGATAAGAAACTACTTTGATAAATAAAGTTCGTGAAAGGATCTTATTTTTATATTGTTCTATTACGTTCGTTAAATACGCATGCCGTTTTTTGTAATTAGCGTTTTTAATTTTGTTAGGTATATGTGTACTGTTTAATTTCACATAAGTATTTAACTGAATATCGAGAATTACATTAACAAATTTGAATATATCGGGATGCGCCGAATAAAAAGCAGAATTAAAATGTTTGTGGAAAGACTCACAAGCATTTGTTGTGCGTTCTGTGGAACTTGTGCACGATGCCCACATTGTAGGCGGGAAGTCAGACGTATCGCTAGTATACGTATTAATCATATAAAGAGTATATGAAGTTAATCTCTCGTCAAATGGCATTATTGGAATTAAATCTTTACAAAAACACTCTGCCACTTCAGTACTTTCCAAAAATAAAATGCCGAAAGTGTAATGAAGCCATTTGCCGATTTCAGAATTTTCATTTTTATATTCGGAAATCAAACCCAGATTTTGTATCTTACGTAACCACGATTGGGTTAAATGAAATCTACATCCAATAATTAAGATATCAGGCCAAATCTGTATAATACCAGTGTGTATGGCTTTCTCAAAATCGCAAATAACTTTACACAGCTTCCAATCTAAATTTAAATTATTATAACAGTAATCTTTTAATAATTTAAATGCAGTTGCATAGGTACTTGCTCTTTTATCTGGTAAAACAAAAAAAGCCAATGGTATGTAGTGTCCGTTATCAACAGCATGTATAGTGAAAAATTGTAAAAAAAATTTAGGGCAATAATTAAATGTGCCGTCGCAATAAATACTATCACGAGAACACAAGTATTTTAAATTTGAATCACATGAAAATAAAATAATTTGTGAATCTTCATTGTTAAATAATAAAAATTGTTCACCCTTATTTGTAACACATTGTATTGCTTTCAGTACACTATGAACATCACTGATACACTTTGGCAAAGGTGGCAATATACTTCTTCTTGCCCTGTATATGCTTCGTCTGATGAGGTCAACATCCGTAGTGGATACATTAAAAGTATTTCCTTCCCCTCGGATTCCGTTATTAATTAACTTACTGGGTTTAACGCAAATATCTTCTGTTGCCTTTCTTTTCAATCCGTTTTGAAGTTTTTTTACATCTAAATGGTCCGATGGTGGATGATTGTGTTCACTCTTAGATTTCAATAAGACAGTTTCCGAATCGTCCACTCCAATAGTCGCTTTACACCCACGACGAGTACACTTATATGATACACCTAACTTTGTTTCCTTGTCTTTTCCAAATGTATATTTTTTTACAATTAACAACTTTTTTCCTTTTACACTTAACATCGACTCCATTGCAACACAAACTCAAAACTTCTTTTATGGAATAATGAATAAGATGAGAATCACTTTTAAAATAAAAAAATTAATCTTTTCAGTAAGAATGCAGACAATTAACTGATGAAAAATATTTTTATTTTAGTTCTCGACAGGTCACAAACCGATATTATAATTAGAGTAATTAAATAACCCCATAATTTTCTTGGAACCCTTAATCCAGGTTTGGAGACCAAGTGGCCTATACCTTTCGAATAGCGAAAGGATTAAATTTGGGTAAAACTGACCGCGGCGACCAAGAGGTATATTCCCATTCACACTACATAAATAGGTTAATGTCTCAAAAAACTTTATTATTCCTCCAACCTACCTAATCTTGGATCGCTAAATATTGATGACATCCAAATTCCTGAAGCTATTTCCATTAAATATCTAAAATGGGATCTGCAAATAAAAATTATTAATAATAAACTCAGGGGTTTATTATCAAAATTTAAATATTTAAAAAAGTGTCTGAGCATAGTAAGTTTAAGAACACTCTATTTCTCGTTGGTACAAACTCACCTGACATATTGAATCCTGGGCTGGGGGGGAGTCGCAGAGTCTCACATCCAAAATCTAAATTCAATCCAAAAATGGTTCATAAAAATTATTTATTCCAGAAAAAGGACGTACTCAAGTAACTTACTTTTCAAGGAAAATAAACTTTTGGATATTCGTCAGCTATATTGCTTTAAAATATTAGCATATTTACAAAAAAAATTAAATTAAATAAAAGAACTCACCCTTACCGAACACGAGCATATCATGTCACTACAAACACGTCGTCAAAAACAACAGGTCAAAGAAACACAGATTACTTTAGTTCTAGACTATATAATCTAGTTCCTAATGAAATCAAAAACATTACCAAATTATCAAGGTACAAGATAGAAATTAAAAATTGCATACAAGTAACTAGTAGAAATACCTTAAATGATCTTATAAATCTAAAATATTTAAAATAAAAATAATAACTTAAATCCGGTGGCAAGAATTTTTATTTAATTTAAAAAATTAAATATTAATTATAATGCATAGGTAGGATTCCTCACTCGACCATTCACTGTTGGGTTCTAATTAACAGTGCTGTTCCTCAAGTGGCGCTGGTAAACAGTAACAAAGCCTACACAGAACACGAGGCTAATGGCCGTAGTAGTCGATGCCGATGACACAAATTAAAAAAAAATAACTTAAATATAGTTTAGTTATGATTAAACAATATTGACACTTTAGCCGAATTTGAAATTTTTTATGTTAATGTCTTAATTAAAATGAAATAGTCACGCACAAGTATTACAATCCAATTGTTAATACTTCAGTGACTTAATTATGTTTATTCTCTATTTATTTAATAAATATTGAATTGATGTAACTCGTAATAATAGTTTGGTATATATTTGTCATTTTGTCATATATCTATTATACTTATTGTATTGTATTATATTAATATTTTGAATTTTGAATAAACTTTATTATTATTATTATTATTAATACTTTTTAATTTTATCTAAAACATGTAAAATAACATAAAATATAACTCAATTTAAAACTCAATTTTTCTGAGCTTTGCCCATATTTATTAGTACAATTGCGGGTTGAATTCAAAATGATAAGGAGGAAAGCGCAACACATGAATTTTCTGGGCTGCTGCAATCTCATTATAGTAAGTAGTAGTTCTTCACTACAAGCAATACTTTTATTTCCTAACCACTCATTGATTTGAGCTCTATTTCATGACAAAGGATATTTTCAATTTACCATGAGTGATAACTAGCATTATCCATTACGATTACTGGTCCTTTTGGAATAAATTTTATCATTTCCTCAAAATTCTCTTCAAAAACATTTGAATTCATCTCTAGTTTTAGATGCAAATATGAGGCTACCTTTATTCAAAAATCCTTTTTTCCTTCCAATATGTACAACAGTTAGGTAATCGTCTTTCTTTGTCTGAAGGAGTTTTCAGTCCAGACGAAAATCAGAAGAAAGCTTTTTGGTTTGATTATTATCTTGCCACATATTGGATACTGAGTGCACGTTGCAATCCGTTCCACATTGTTTCAAAAAGTTTTATACACATGAGAAAAAGTTACAATTATTCTTCATAAAACATAAAACTTTTCTTACGTGTATAACATTTTTGGGACACACTGCACATACAGGTATTTGCACGATCTACGCGGCCAAAAGTGATGGATTCTGATGGACAAGGTAAGAAACTGATTATCCATTATACAATAATTTTTTTATAACAAAAAAAATTCATTTTCATACAGTGATTTCCATAAATATTTTTTTATTCTAGTGTTTCTGTTTATGTATCGGGGTAGATCCTTTTCCTTATAAATGCTAACAAAAACATCTTCGGAAACGTCCGGATAAATACAGCTTTGAGGCATTAATTAAAGATATTTAACAAAATTTCGTATAAAATTGGAAATGTTTATTAGCTGCTTTTAACATAGTGTATGTTTGTTTTAGGTTGGGAGGGTGCATCAGGAGTAAGGGTTGTTACCCGACAATACTTATATGACCGCATGAAGATAGAAAATTGTCCTAATTTAAATGCCAAATTAAACTATCTAAAAGATCAACTTTTGTCATGTGAAGGTTATAATGAAGATCAAAATATTAATTTGAAACGTGGTTTTGCCCATTTCAAAAATCAGAAATTAAACAAAGGTGGACCAAAGCTCATTATAAAGAAGATAATTTTATAAAATACAACCGATCTTGGCTGGAAGGTACTTTTGATATACCTGTCGTTGGGGCTTCACAAAAACGGCCAGATCGCCATCCAAATCGTTTAAAGACGCAAGTGAGAGAAGCAAAAGACGAAAGACTGAAGAACTGCGTTTTAATTTTGAAAATGAGATCATAATACTTGCTGCGAAAGTGAAGCTGCGAAAATCTGGTAAAAAAGATGCATCAAATGTCTTAAAAGATATCACCAGTTCTCCGACACGAGCAACTAAATATAAAAAGGCTTATCTTACGAAGTCAAGTAAAGAGCACTCCTTGACACCAATACAAGCTTTGCAAATGTTTATAGATGCAGATTTGACGCAAGGACAGTACGAAATCATAAGAAAAACCAATAAGAAGTTTTTTTCCGTGCTATAGTGCATTACAAACAAAAAGAAATGTTACCCACCTCAAGAATCGTTAATGGTAACGAGTACCAGTGCAGAAGCTCAGTTACAGCCTCTAATGGATGTTACCGTTAGGCGTTTATCGGAGTACCTAGAAGAAGTATTAATAACTTTAAAGGAGAAAGAGCGTGATTGCCTAACTCTAATTAGTAAATGGGGCTGCGATGGGTCTCAACAATCACAGTTCAAACAAAAACTAGAAAGTGACATTGATTCGGATTCAAGCATATTCCAAAGCTGTTTTGTGCCTCTTCAATTAGTTTCTGGAGATAAAAATGAAAAAGTTTAATGGAATAATCCAACGCCCTCTTCGCCGAAATTTTGTCGACCAATAAGATTCCGTTTTATGAAGGGAACTAATGATGTAACTGAAGAGGAAATAACACACGTCAAAAGCGCTATTACCTCTTTAGTCCCAACAGAGGTCGACCTAGGAGGGAAAAATTTTGTTTTTGTAAATATATAATTATTTTTAGAAAATATATAGATTTGTTGTAAAAATAACTTATTTTATTTATTTACATTGTTTAGCAAAAAAATCATTTTGGCCGCGTAGATCGTGCAAATACCTGTATGTACACTATATGGGTGCTATGATTGAACGTTTACGTTATCCGTAACGTACATGTTAGGCCGAATTTTAAAAGTAACGAGGCAAGTTCGGATGATGGAAAACTGTTAAATTAGAAGATAACAGGCGGAAAATAACAGTAACGAGTTGGAAAAAGTTTTCCATCATACGAACTTGCCTCATTACTGTTAAAACTCGACCTAACATGTACGTTACGGATAACGTAAACGTTCAATCATAGCACCCAATAATAGATTGCGACGTGCTCTTCGAGCACGTCGTTAACAGTAATATCTGTTCAATATGTTTTTTATCATTTGGGAATCCATAATCGAATATTATTATTTTCGTCTTGATTTTAAGTATTCAATAACTTAAAAAAATCTTTATTCATTTCCCTATTTGATGCAGAATATGTTTTAAAAAGGATATTTTTTTGTAAAATATAAGATAAAACTTTTTGGAACACATTGTATACTGGATTGCGACGTCGTTAATATCATTGTGCATTCAGTTCAGACTTGTTAATAATATAGTCTTTCCTAAAAAGTTTTATACACATGAGAAAAAGTTTATTGATTTTTTAAAAACATTGTGTGATTAAAAAAGTCCAACAATTTTATAAATCGTAGTAAACAACAACAAAAAAACGGGCAAGATCTTCTATTTATTTCCTTCTATTGGAAATTATTTACCTTACCCACTGCTTTAGATTTACAGGGACATTTTTAACATAATTAAACATAAAAACAATAAAAAAAAAATCTGATGTGTCCAACACATGACTTTCCTATCTAGTTTTTATAGGCTTTTTCCGGTTATTTTATACAACCTATTGCAGCATCTCTATAAATGTTTAGATGATAAACTAAATATATACATTGTCCACATACATCTACCTCGAAACATTTTTCTATAGATATTCATTGAAAACGAAAATACTGAAAAATTTAAATTTAGCACTTTTCCATTACGGTCCATTTTAGAAAAATCATGTATAAACAAAAATTATAGAGATCGATATCGCAAACAACTTTTAGTTCAACAATTTTCATAAAAATCAGAATTTTGCACATTTTGTCAAATTTCTCGAATACGGACCATTTCAGGAAATTTTGACATAAAACAAAAATTATAGATAATAATATAAGAAGTAACTTTTATTTGAACAATTTTCTCCTCCAAACATAAATAACAGATATATTTAATAAAATATAAAAACAGCCTCCCATAAAGTACCCCCCTAGATGTTCCGACTTTGTCCAAAATCTAATCATTTCACGTCAGGCCGAAATAAACCTTAAGTTTAAAATTTAATGTTTTTTTATTTATCCGTTTTTGAGTTTTCTTCAAAATTCGAAATTTACACATTTTCTCAAATATCTCGAATACGGTCCATTTTAGAGAAACTATGTATAGAATAAAAATTATAGAGAATTATATTGCAAACAACTTTTGTTTGAACAATTTTTATAAAAAAATATTTTTTTTACATTTTGTCAAATTTCTCGAATACGGACCATTTTAGGAAAATTTTGTATAGAACAAAAATTATAGATAATTATATTATAAGTAACTTTTATTTGAAGAATTTTCTTCTCCAAACGTAAATAACAGATATATTCCATAAAATATAAAAATGACCACCTATAAAGTACCCCCCCAGATGTTCCGACTCTGCCCAAAATCTAATCAGTTCATTAGACGCTGGAATAAAGCTTAAGTTTAAAATTTGGTGTTTTTCTGTGTATCGGTTCATGAGTTATGCGACCTACAGACACACACACACACACAGACATCATCGCGAAAATAGTCAAAACGGATTCAGGGGACCTCAAAACGTAAAAATCCGTCGAAAACTCGAGGTCGAAAAAAATCATGATTCCTATACTTTCCTTATATCTGTATACAGATAGGAAAGTAACAAGAAAACTATATATTTATAAAAATAACAGAGACATTATTAAATATTTATAAAAATACATGAATGCTTACATTTGTCAGGGCTCCAAAATTTCAAAGGTGACATAAATTAGTTTTTAAAGGAATACAAATGTTTTTTACATTTAGACTAAGGGTTAAAGAGCCCACATAGTTTTAAACTAGCAGCATTAAGGGACAGAGGATCCTATTTTACATAAATCGTTTAAACAATTTGTAAAATCTAATCAAAAGCCGACAAAAACTATTTGTTTTGAAAAAAAAAACATGATATATTTCCTTTAAATAATAAAACAAAATACTTTCTAATTATTTGAAAGTTAAGAACGATTCTCTATCTATATATAATAATTGATCTAATAAATCGTTGTGTTTCCCACTAATATCTATACTAATTTAAATTTGTTTACGAAGCAGCTGTTCTATTGACAGTTCATTTAAAAAATCCAGTCAAATAAGATCCTAATATCGCTCGATTGTACAATGATTTTCGTTTGTTGGTTTTGATATTTGTTTTACATCAAAATAAATATTTTTCCTGAAATAATCATCAGTAATACATTATTTTCAAATTATAGGCAACGACAAGTTCATGTTATAATATACATAAAAACATCATTATAGTTGGAATAAAAGCGTATTACCTTTATTTATTCTGGGGTCATACATTTAGATACCGTGTGATGATTTCAGTGCAGGGATTTTTCGATAGAAATGATATATACACGATTTTACTAGTTTTAGAAATTGTTTCATATATCTGTTTTTCCCTAAAAGCAAATTTCACTTCTATATCAAATGAGATAAGTAAGAGTTTACACTTGTATTGCATTGCAACTGGTATGGTCGTTGATGATATTTAAATTTATTGGTGTGTAAATGATATTAGTGTTAAAGAAAATTAATATAGCTGAAAAAACCTATGCAGTTATTAGTAAAATTATAGGCTAAAAATAATTTTGACTATTTAGTTATCTCTTTGTTTTTTATGTACTAATAATACTTGCACTGCATTATATTCTTGTTCAGTACCATCGCTCCTATCACCAGAGATAACTGATGATATGTTTTGGAGAGCCTTACATCAACTAAAATATTTTTCCTCTATATATTTCTAACTATAAAATAAAAAAATATTTAAAACAATTATCGTTCAAAGAATTTCTCGTTATTAAATTCTGCTTAAATAATCAACAAAATCTCGTTTATCCGCAGGCACTGGGCCCTGGGGTCTATTAATTGTTTGAAAATAGAACACTTTCTCATTTATTTCTTAAATTTGATTGTTCATGGACACTATGTAATACATTCCACATATCTTTAGCGGACACACATTTACAAATGTAGACTATTTGATTATCACTAGTTTACAAATTTCAACTTTTTTTTGTACCCCGAAAGAATTTTTTTTTGTTAGTTTGCATTGCATTTAGCTATATTTCAGCCAACCAGCAATTTGTCTTTATTATAAACTTAAGAGGCTTAAAACTAAGAGTTCACCCAATGGTATCTTCTCCTTTCTGTTCTGATAAATATACACTGCACACAAGCACTGTGCTCTGCTTTAACACACTTTCACATCACTAATTCAAATGGTTTGGTCCTTCTGAGCCTTCTCATTAGGTATCGGTTGTCCAGGAACTGTAGAACTTCGATGTTGACATGATCATGCAGTCTTTTTTAATGTTTTTTGCGATGATTTTCCTCTCTTCTTCTACTGTAGGCATTCTGAGATCTCTGTGTAGGTCTGAGTTTCTAACATACCAAGGGGCGTTTACTAATGTCCTTAATATTTTGTTCTGGAAACGTTTTATGTTTATGGGTGCTAGGTTTAGATCTTGTTTGATAATCCAGTTACTGACTCTCTCTAGTTTGTAATTAATTGTCATTAGTTCTTCTTCTGTCCTGTCTGTAGCTATTATTGCTAGGTCATTCGCGTATGCAATAGTCTTTACGTTGTCTGGGAGCTCAATGTTTAACACCCCCGTCATATAATATGTTCCAGAGTAGGGGCCCCAAGACTGAGCCCTGGGGAACGCCTGCTGTTATATAGTATAGTTTACCGTCAATATCTAATATTTTGCGATCAGTGAAATAACTTGCTATTAGCGATCTAATGTATTTGGGTATTTTTCGTCTTCTCAGTTCATCCATTATCCTGTTTCAGTTCGCTGTATTAAACACGTTTTTTTTTAGTAGTGATGGTGGTGGTAGTAGGGTTGTTGTAGTAGTAGTAGTAGTAATAGTATGGTATTCGTTTGAGGATTTTTTTCAATACAAAACAATTGTGACTTTCCTGGACTATGAAGCAGCCTAATCATATATGTTGGACTTCTTTTCGAGAAGGAAAGTTAGTACTCGACTCATTTATTTCATATTTATAAATAAGTAAACAAATATGCACAGTAACCAGTTACATAATGTTTAATTTATGTAACTATTTACACAAAATACTCGTAATCATTTTGATACTGCCGGCGATTACAAAAAATATCTCTCTATATGTCAAAATTCAATATTTAGCTAAATTACCGTTAATTTATAAGGATAAAGATTCTCCTACAAACGTAAATGATCGCATTATTTTAAAAATTCATTAATTATTAAAAATAGAGCCAGCGATAGGGTGGAGTTAGATAAAAGATTATTGTGATGTGGGTAACTTCGTGCTTTTAAACCACAAGCGACCAATAACGGTGAAAAACCAGAGCTCATTATATGCGCAGAGTTACAAAGGCGGGGAAAATGAATAAAGAAAACGCCTCGTGGTGTTATAATAGATTCCTAGCAACGTTAAAATAATGTAATATTCAATAACACGGCTAAAATTCTTGCACGATAGTGTCAGTTTCAATATTTCATCTAAAAACAAAACGTGTTAACTTTTACGAGATTTAACTTTTGCGGACAGCGAATGGATTTGCCGAATTTTCATTTCCGCTTGAACGCGGAAGAACGCTTTTCTTTACCCATGTCGGCTTTTTCCACTTACAATCTTTTGAAAAATTGCAATTCTGTGTTATCTTCGCAATCGCAAGGTTTGTACTACTTATATTTTTCTAATTATGACATTTTTTATATTATTCTACCCCTACTATCTTCATGTTTTAGTTTTATAATAATTATACATGGTCCAATATCAAAATTATTATTATTTTTTTAATAAACAATGTGATCATTAGAACAATTAGCAATTTTATTCTAATCTAACTTATCTAAGTTTGAAGAGCTTCATAAATTAAGTTATTTTCACCACCGTTAACGTATAACAATAAACCAAGGTTCTGCTAATAAAAGCGCTTTCAAAAATAGCTCTGGACAAAATGGCGCGGAAATTATAACGCTTGGACAAAAGAGCGCGCCATAAAATAGGCTCCGCTAGAGAAAGATGACTCAATTATCAGATCAACATCTCCAAAGGAAATTGCAGAAAATATAAAAAATATTAATCCTAAAAAGGCTCCTGGCTTTGATTTAAGTACAGGAGAAATCTTAAAACAACTTCCGAAGAAAGCCATAATTAAACTTACACACATGTTTAATGCCTCATTCAAACTAAGGTATGTCCCTAGGTTGTGGAAAGTAGCTGAAGTAGCCTATAATATCGAAACTATTTGAAAAAATACTAATAAAAAGACTGAAACCCATCAATGAAGAAAGGAACCTTATTCCAGATTACCAGTTCGGCTTTAGAGAAAACCATTCAACTATAGATCAGGTTCATAGAATCTCAAATGGGATTGAAAAATTATTAGAAACTAATCTATCTTCCACAGCCATACTCAGAACTATTGGATTCATATATTTCAGATAGATTCTTTAGAGTAAAACAAGACGAAGTATACTCTGAATTGAAAGAAATTAAAGCAAGAGTACCACAGGGAAGCGTCCTTGGACCCACTTTGTATTTGTTATACACTTGTGACATACCCCAACTAGAATAAGACACAATAGCTACATTTGCAGATGATACTGCCATCCTAGCAATAGGCAAAGATCATGAAGAAGCTGCAAATAAACTACAAACATCAGTTAATCAAATAAATAATTGGACCAAAAGATGGGGTATTAAACTAAACGCAACCAAATCTGTTAATATCAATTTTACTAACAAAAATGGTCAAAGAATACCAATTGACATAAATAATACTCAGGTCCCTTATGCAAAATATGTAGGTATTACATTAGATGCAAGACTTCGCTGAAAGGTCCATGTTAAAAAGAATTTGAACCTATGGCATTCAGCTCTGGGGTTGTGCCAGCTATGGTAATATTCTCATAATCCAGAGATTCCAGAACAAAGAATTGAGGAACATTGTCAATGCTTCTTGGTACATTAGAAACAGTCTGGCTAAAATAGCACATGTCTTAATTGCGTGAGGTCAGCAATAATAACGCCAAACGCGCGTATGTATTCAGAGCCTTAATCAAGTATATGGAATATACCCAGACAGCACACCAAATCTTTTGGATATCTACTGCACATCCCAATATCCACTGAATGTCCAGTCCATGGTGGATATCTGTTTTATATCCATGATATGTAATTTACAGACATGCAAATGTCCATAAATAATAGTAATTATATAGCAAATTATTAAAAAATTACGCCATTGTGGCTAATAGTACCGCTCAGATATTTAAAATTAATTTTTTTAAGGTGTATTCAATATCTCATGGACATCCACTAAATATATCAAAGTCTCGGCGCGAACGCAAACCATCGTGGATATCCACTAGATGTTATTTGATTTTGCTTACTAAGTATAGATGGCGATACCACTTCCGCATCTACTCATGCTTGACCCGCCGTAATTGAGTTCGATCGAAATTTTTGTTCTATTCAGACTTCATTAGAGACTGAAGTCGAGAATTTCCATTTATTGCTGAAGAGTCCTAATAAGGATGACTTTCTCCTTAGTGGGCAAAATCAAAGGCAGAGTGTTGAAAATATTTTGAGTGTTCAAAATATTTTTTATCTCTGCTATTTTCATTCGACGTTATTCAATAATCATTGGTTACTTATGAACCTCTACTAAAGATAAAATATGTTGCTGAATATCCGAATATCTTCTATATCCTGGGATATAGACGGACATTTGGTTGGATATCCATATTGGATATATTGAATATCCACAAAATATATTCTGTGGATATCTCTGGGATTTCTTGTATTTCCTGGAAGTTATCCATTAGATATTTTGCCGGATATCCATTAGGATATCTTCTATATTCTGGATATAGACGGACATTTGGATATCCATATTAGATCCACGGAATATTTCTGATATCCTGTGGATATATTGGATATCCACAAAAGATATTCTGTGGATATCTCTGGGATTTGGTGTGTTGTCTGGGTATTGAATAAACCATCCTTAAAAGTTAAAATTGGTGCCACACCAGGGCGTTTAAACCATATTAGGTTTATTATTAATAGTTCAAATTATTTTCTGGGTAATGTTTGAAATTTGTGGCATGTTTAAGAATTTTCTTAAAATCAGCATATTATGAAAGTTATTTAACGTATTCCATACAATTTTTGAACGCACTGTGTGGCTTATCAAAACCCATAAAAAAACGATGATTTGTTATTTATACAATATTTTTTGTAATTTCAGAAATATCACATAAGTAATAGAAAATTATGAACAAATAAACATTATGATAGATTTCTTGGGAATCCCTAAACAAATCCCAATATTACCCCTATGAAATAATGAAAAATATTCTAGAACATCGAGGTGAAAACAAATTTAATGCAAAATTAAAAAAAATCGAACCCATCTATATATGTTCTAAGCATACCACTCTTGCCCACTGAGCTATTAGAGACATCGTCACTGACTTTCCAATTGTCAAGAAGAATATAAGATTTCAAATGCAATCCCGTTTACATAAAATGTTCAAATCTTCAACAAACTACTGAACTGAATATTAGTTGGATATTCTGATTATATTGGCAATCTTGACGAAGTCTGCTATGCATAGCTCTTCATACTTTTGTAACATACTGAAAAGATTGTAAATAAATAGCATAATGATGTATCCTTGTGCGGCAGTTAATATTGGAAGAAATTTTTCAGGATTAAAAATTTGAAGTATACAAAATAAACAATTGCCATAAAGGTACTGATAAAACTTCCTTGTTTCAAAAATGATACTGTATGCTTCTTTATCAATTATTGAATACGAGTACGAGAGCTGTCTTTTAAGTTTTGCATATAGACCTAGAATAAAACAGCAGATAGTGTTTAAACATTTTATTGTTTTTCAAAATATTTTCCACGAAGATTAATACACTTTTGCATGTGCTCGAACCAGCTGTGAAAGCAGTTATTCCACTCCTGGGGTGGCTCCAATGGCTGTTTTGAATGCATCAACTGCATCTTCTGGTGACTGGAACCGTTGCCCACGCAGTGCGTTCTTGATTTTCGAAAAGAAAAAAAAATCGTTGAAACTTAGGTCGGGATCACTTTTGTCGGCTTGTCTTCACCTTGGAAAACCCAAACAGACGATTGGCGTTTATTTTCAGGTTCATATGAGTAAATCCATGATTCATCACCACTTTCGATGCAGTACGCGTTTTTAGAGTTTTTAGAGTTTCCAGCGTTGAAGCGCTCTAGAGTTTTTTGACATCAATTTACCCTAGCTTCTTTTTGTTTTTCGGTCAACAGATGCGGTATCCAACGGGACACTAATTTTTTTACTTCCAATTCTTCATGCAAAATCTTTTGGATTGAGGTCTTTGAAATCCCTAACGATGCTTCAATCTCGCGATATGTCATATGCCGATCGTCCTCGATGATCCTGCACAAAGCATCAATGGTTTCCTGGGTGACTACCGATTTAGGTGCATCTGTTCTTGGCTCGTCACTAAGATTAACCCGTCCTCGTGTAAATTCTCCATTCCAACGAGAAATTGTTGATTGATGTGGTGCATCACTACCGAAAACAAACTAACTCGGCGAGGCATTCTTGTTGAGATAATTGTCTTCGAAAGTTGTAAAAAATTATGGCACGAAAATGTTCTCGGTTTAAATCCATTTCTTGAATAACTTGTCAACTTTGAAAATTCGGTGTAACTACAACACCTGTACAATATTCTATGAATCGGACTGAAACTTGGAAGTGAGGTTAACTAAAGGCGACAGTTTATTTTTATTAGAGCCGTTTGATTCATAACGCCCTCTAATGCACGGTATGCAAAACTTAAAAGACAGCCCTCGTACTTCCTCTGAATTTCAGAAACAGTTTGAGATGCAAATTATAAGTATCTTTCGAAACCATGAAGATAATATAATAACGGACCTACCCTAAGGTGAGGCATCAGTGGCCAAAATTAACGGTAGATTCTGAGCAAAATGTACCAGAAAAGATCGGAAGAATGTATCTGCCTGAGCATTTTAGCAAGGATCATTACTAAGCATTGCTGACTCAAAGTACACCTTACTAAACTGAGAGTAGTAGAACATAGGAAGTGCAGATTCTGTAAGGAGGTTGACAAGACCTCCATTCACATTCTGACTAAATGTTTAGTACTCCAGAATTCAAGGGGACTATACCTAGGAGCATATTAAATAGAAGAGAGAGATTTACCCTACTTGAAGCCACTACAACTCCTACACTTTCTTGAGAAGATATGATTGGGAAGGTCGTTGTAGGCATCGAGACATTTCTTTGCTACATTAGCGACAAAAGGGGGTACAAAAGTTCTTTTAGGTCACAATGTATTAATACCCCATTCCCAACATAACATAAGGGAAAAAGTCGAAATAATACCGCACCTATTTCATAAGGTAAGGTGCGCAAATCTTCTAATACATGAGAGCGTCGGGCAATCGTAGAAGATATGTTAGATGATCTTCTTGTTCGCACTCCCTGCAGAGTACGGATTCTAACAACCCCATGATATGGAGATGTATCCGTAGTTAGCAATGTCCAGTCAGAATGCCTGTGATCAGGCGCAGATTCTGTGAAAGTCATAGTCAAGTATTTGTTCGCTGTAGTTTTGTCAGGATAACTTAAAAGCTCCCTGGCAAATCTGCAGCTTTTTTTTCATCCCTTCTTTCCTTGAATTTAACAAGATAATATTCTTTAATTAGGTTTGTCACTGAGGATTTTGTCAGTCCAATAGAAGGGACACGTACAAAAAGTATTTGATTGGCTATCTTTTTGCCAAGTATATCAACCTTTCGATGTGGCGTGACATTTGATCCATCCTAATATGACCATATTGTTGGATACTTCGTCCAAAGCCTCGTGATATTCTAGTACTAACCCTAAATTCATGATCTGTACAGAATGAATAGTGCTTGCCTGCTATATGTACAGATGAGCATGTTTTTTTCAGTTATATTATTTCTGATGATTTTTTTGGTGCTATGAGAATCCATGTGAACTCGGTCTGAAGTAGTTTCTACTTATCTTATTGTTTCTGTTTTGGAAAAAAAGTCATCACCTCTCGCGTCCAGCATTGGGTCAAAATTGTTATTAGCATGCTCCTCTCCGCTCAAAAAAAACCTTCGCCGTGGAACCGCCTTTGTCATGAATACCCTTAAAATTAATACTATCAGCAAAAGATATAGATTTATCTTTATTAATGCGTAAATTATTTGATTTAAACGATCTAAATGTCGTTTTCTTCTGTAATTTTTACATCATTGAAATACTTTGAAACGCCTGGTATATCCTGTAAAACCTTTTTCATCTCCCTTTAAAAAATTGCAGGAGCAGAAGAAATACCAAACATCAAACCATTACAAGTGTGAAGGGCCCTTGTGTATATTTAGTGTTAGTAAATGTCTATCTTCTAGACCTATTTCTATATGTATAAAGATTGCTCTAATTGTTGTATTGTATATAGTCACTTGTATTTGTTTTTAAATAATTTTTTGATTTCATTAAGGCTTTATTTCTACTGATTTTTTTCTGCCATTTCAACTTTCTCCAAATATTCTATCTTTTCCTCTTCTTCGAATTCAACATTCCTATTTTAATAATTTTTGAAATTATTTAGTATTACATAATCCCATTATTATTGTCTTCTCAAAGTCTACAATTTCGTTAAGACATTTTTTATGATTTTTTTGTTTTTGCAATTTTCACTGTCTACTGCGTATGCAAAGACTTCCCAATTTTTGAAAGGCCAAACTATAGTTTTGTTCTGTGGAGTCCAAATAATAATGAAAGGATATATCTGTAAATTTTGATATAAAAAAAAACTTTACAACAGAGCCTTATTTATCTAGCTCACAAAATTTATTGAGGTTTGATACGAGTAATTATTTTGGTTTCTTTAGAAATCTCATCTGCTTATATTCCTTAGTAAGTAACATTTTTATGTTTAGCCAGTTTATTTTAAGAAATTCCTCAAAATTCTACACTTTTTAAATCACAGAAATGTATCTAATAAAAAAAAATGTGGTTTATAGGCGTTAAATAGTGTTTCAATTTTATATCCATCCTGCCATTCAATTTATTTTTATCTACCGCGTGCCATAACAAAGTTATGTTTAAGTTCTTACTTGAATATGACATTTTATCAGAGTTACCCCATATTTATCGCCACTTTGGTTACAGCACCATTCGTGCGATTTTTTAAAACAAAGTGATACTGCCTCGTCTTTGATGTTAAGTCTTTTAGTCACGCACTTAGGGGTGGCGTCTGGAAATTATATTTCAAATATGTTCTGATGTTCCGCAATGAAAATAAAGTGGTTTTGTACGTTTAAAATATATATTTGAATTAATAAATAAAAAAAAAATACTTAAAAAGTAAGCGAAACTGTAGTATTTAAAATTGAATCCGTCTGATATTTTCTTATATGTATATACAAAAACTGTATCCAGCTCTCCTTGAAATTTAACAGCTATAGGGGTCTATTCTGTAACAATTCCTTTATATTTAACGGCCTTTAAAAATATTTTCTTCTTTACTTCTGTCATTATTTAAACGGATATTTAAAATACATTAGAGTACTATCTTAAAGAAATCTGTTTAAATAATGACAGAAGTAAATTAACGAATACAAATATACTTTTAAAGGCCGCCAATATTTTTAAAGGCCGTTAAATATAAAGGAATTTTTACAGAATAGACCCCATAGCAAGAATAGTGTTATTAATATTTTATTGCAGAGTGCAATTTTGTTTTGTTCATTTCAGTTAAATTATATTATTATATTCTTTAAGGTAGATTTAAAAATAAATTACATAGCTAATTATACCTAACAAAATATACAAATTTTCTGATAATAAATCTATAAAATCTTAAATGTTAAATGTGATTTGAGGTTAATTTATCATCAAAAATTGCCTCTGTCACTAATAGTTAAACATCTTTCCAACTCATTCCGAATATAAAAATTAAATATTTACTATTTTCCTAGAGTACCTAAGTAATAATCTTACATTTTTGAACAGGTTTTAACTAATTTATTACCTCTCAAACTTTTCTGAAGTTCGTTATAGTCATCAGTACTCAGATCATTGGCAAAACACAATTTCTTCCATTTATATAAATCATTAATAAATATTAAAAACAATAAAGGTCTAAGAATGGAAGCCTGTGGTACTCCAGATATAACTGTAATTGACTATCTGATTTATGTTACATGATCGACGATTAATGCTTTCTTTTAGATTCAAGAATAAAATATTTTTTAAATCCCGAATCACCAGTAAGATTTCCTGCAAGAGAAAATGACAAACAGTTTCACGAAAATAAAAATTGTTTATCGAATTCTACGATATTTAGGTATTCGCCTACGTTAAATTTACTACCGGATCAACTTCGTAAGTACCCTGTATATTTAAATTTAAGTAGAGGCGGTTAAGGGTTGAAATAGGTATTTAAAAACATAAGCTTTGGAAAAACTCTGACAGGGGATCCTAATTTGTCGGTTGCCTGCGTGCAAAAGACTTAATGTGCTGCCCCTGTAGATAATTTTTCATATTTTGACTAATACTGAACGTGTACGTTATAAACTCATCTACCTGTATAATAATAAAAAGTAAAACATTAATAAAAGTAGTGCAAAACTTTTAACAAATAGGAATCCAACTTTGATACTCTGTATCTTTAACAGCTGTTTAAATTTTAAGATTTTATTTGCAGAATAATATTTCTATAATTTTTATAAATATTTTATAAAATTTTGAAATTTATAAATCTATTAGTTTGGAAATAATGACGAAACAAAGCTCTGATATCAACTTTAAACAAATAGGAATTCAACTTTGATACTCTCTATCTTTTTAGAGCTGTTAAATTTTTAAAAATTTTATTTGCAGAATAATGTTTCTACACTTTTTATAAATATTTTCTGAAATTTTGAAATTTATAAATCTATTAATTTGGAAATATTGATGAAACAAAATCTCTAATTTCAACTTTAAACAAATAGGAATGTAACTTTGATACTCTCTGTCTTTAACAGCAGTTAACATTTTAAAATTTTAATTGCAGAATAATGTTTCTACAATTTTTTTAAATATTTTCTGAAATTTTGAAGTTTATAAATCTATTAGTTTAGAAATAGTGTCGAAATAAAGCTCTAATATCAACTTTGAACAAATAGGAATTCAACTTTGATACTCTCTATTTTTTTGCCAGATAACAGGTTATAACAGTGACAAAATACTTCAAAAAATAAAAAACAAACAAAAATATTGCCTTTGAAATAAAAATAGAAGAGATCGCGTGATGAAGAATTGCAAAAGAGAAAACAATCTTGAATTGGTGAAAGGCATTTGAGACTGAGTCATCTTTATCGGTTGTAAGCAGGTAGGTTAGGTTTAGCCCAGAACACTGCGGCCTCATGGGTCCATTGTATTCCCCTGCTTTCCCCGTATTCAGGTACTATCTGTGGAATAGTCCTGTGTCTTTGGTTAGTTTTAATAGGTTCCCTACCAAGTGTTCCTGGGGCGTTCTTTCCGGTTCTAGGCCGAAAAGGATGAAATGTCGCCTAGTAAGAGCTTCGCATTCGAAGATCACATGGTATGAGGTTTCTTCCTCTTTCATGCAGTCTACACGTAGTAGGATCATTGTGGAATCCCATCACATGAAGGTGTTTCAGCAAGCAGTGCCCCCACAATGGTGGATATCTAAGGTCTTGCGAGTTGTACTGCCTCAGTAACCATGCGTGGGTTTGGTCCCCTTAGCATGAGCTTACTGATTCTGTGCCCTCTTATCTGTTGCCAGTGAATTTGGTGTTCTGTGGTTATCCACCTGTTCACTGCCTGTCGAGCAGAGGTTTTGCTTTTCCATGAGAATATGTCGATGATCTGAGAGCGAAGGCTCTCTAGACACGTACCACTTGCCAATGTGATTTGAAACGAAGGAAGAACCAAGGGTAATATCAATAACCTCGCTCCGTCTATTGGTTACAAAAGTAGCTTCGTTTCCACGATTCAATATTTCCAGGTTAGTGGTTAGAATGAATTCAAGTAAAGACTCACTTCTTTTGTTGTTGTCCTTGCTGCCCCATGTTATATGGTGTGAATTTGCGTCAGCAGCAATGAATACCTGCAGGTTTTCGGCCCGACAGGTATCTACTAGATCCCTCAGCTCATCTGTTGGTGGAGGGCTGGGCGAGTCATAGGGAAGGTATGCAGAGGTTAAACTCATTTTAACCTCTGCATCTTGTTGCCTGCTATGTTTATTTCCATCGTGACTGCTACTAGGTCTCTAAAACAGAAATCTTGTAAGTTGAGGATATCTAGACAATTTCGTATGTATATACAAGCCCTAGTGTTACCTTTCGTTTGTCCGAGCCCCATCACATGCCCTTTGTAGATCCAGGGTTCCTGTATTAGGGCTACGTCTATGTCCTCCCTGATAATGGTACGTGCAAGGGTTGCGGAGGTGGCCTTGTCTCAGATTAGCTTGCACTATTCTGAGCATCTGAAGGTTCTTCCTTCCTCTCCCTTTGCACTGAGTCATCACTGCTCTCATAATCAAATAAACAGACCTTTTTCCTGAGCTTCCAAATGATAAATTCGGGATCAATACAATAGACTAGGTAATAGCTTCTCTAATAGAAAATTGTACATACTTTCTCCAGTGGAATTATTTACTGGAAAAAATTCTAAAATTATCTTACCATCAGTGATGTTCACACTTCTACTTGAATCGATTATTTGGAAAAAGGAATATGTCCTAAAATAGTAATTTCACAAACTAACAAACTTACTTAATTATCATTTTTTCAATGTTTTTCTTTTGAACACATTTTCAACTGTTTCTTTTTCAAACTAAATGGAATAAAAATACTACAAATATGCCCCTTATTTTTTTAGATAGAAATTTAAAATTTTGTATTCTTTTCTATGCTGTATTGCCGGCTTTGCCACGAATGTTGCTATCAAATGAAGGATGTGTGTTGTAAAGAATAGATATTAATAAACAGTGGGCTACATTCTATTTTTCTTAAACTATACTATAGGGAAATCAGAACTATTTAAAATTCAACATTTATTTAACCTATTATAATTTTTAAAAATGTTGTTTCATTGATAGAACTATATGCGGCCTGTTCCCGTCCCTTGTTTTGGTTGCCACTCCTTTTGGATACTAATTAACTATATTATTGATACTAAATCTGCCGTCCTAAAAACAAATACCGTATCTACTGAGAGCGATAAGCGAAGAAAATGGGATTTAAAGTTGTTTTCTTAGCCCTTAATTATTCAGAAAGTTAATTTAACTTTCCACAAACCCATTGATACAAAAATATTAAAATTTGATTTTTTGTAGATACGGCATCTATTTTTAGGACGGCAGAAATATTCTCATGGCTGCCTCTACCAACGAGTTTTGGCCTAATACACATTAGACTAATTTTCCGTTTATAACAACCTTTTCTTTTGCACACAACTAGTTATGTTTTAGAATCTAAAGAACCATCTCCATATTCTTCGTACGAGTCTTTAAAATTACGACGACAAAGAGGTGAAAAGAGACCGATACCAGACGAACAAAAAGATGATAGATATTACGAAAAACGACGTAGAAATAACCAGGCGGCCAAAAAGTCGAGGGATGCGAGAAAATTTAGGGAGGATCAAGTAAGTTTTTAAAAATTTTAGTATTTATTTAGACAGTTTTACAATCTTACTATTAAAAACTTCATCAGCTTCGATCAGTGTTGCTGTTTCCGCAACTAAACATGTTGATGTCAATTTTTACCAAATAGTCGCGTCAAATTAGCATGAACAAAACGAAAATGGACAACTTTTTGCGGAGAGGTCCGATTGAGATGCGGATTTTTGCAAAATGTTCAGGAAACCGTCTATAAGAAAAGGTATATCTAACCTCTGTACGCTCGCAAATTCTTAATTGTTTCTTTAACAAATGAGGCATTTTTGTTAGAGTGTTGATGAACATGTAGCAAATGTCACACACGGTTCAACGAAAATGTCTGGGAAATGTTCTCTCGGAGGGTTTCGAGGTCCCTCTTTATCACTTTGGTGTCAAATTTATTATTTATTGCTAAATTGTTGTAACTTGGCTAATAAACAAATGAAAAACTGAACCCCCGAAATCACTAGATAACCAGAATTTTTTCCAGCATTTCTGGCTTGTTAAGGCGACCCATCGGCACAAGATTTTTGCAAACATAATTGTTTATTGTTCGATTGTTGCAACCTCGCTAATTAACAAATTAATAACTCAAGGCCCGAAATCGGTAGAGAACCAGATTTTTTTACGATATCTCTGGTTTCTTGAGGCGAACCATTGGCACATGTGGCCCTGTCTTCCTCTAGATAAATTCCTGCGTACGTCCATGCCACATCTTATTGGATTTTTTTTTTTTTTAGTAAATAATAACTATGATATAGTTGGCAATAAAAATTTTATGATTAATAAAAGATCGATAAAACGTTTGTGATTTTCTCATTTATCTGGATTTAAAGTTAAAATAGCAAATGCGTAATTGGTTAAACATATTTGTTAAACCATATTTTTCTTTGTAGATTGCACTAAGGGCTGCCATATTGGAGCACGAAAATGCGATTTTGAGGGCTCAAATTCTGACATTAAGAGAAGAGGCGGCATCGCTAAGGCAAATGTTGATTCAGAAAAAATCTATAGAAATAGTTTCCAGAGATTCTCAGCTATGTATTTCATGAATGTTTGATTTATTTATGTATTTTTAAATAAAGGATTAGTTATAATTTTTGTTATTAAAATGTTTTTTTATTTATAGTAAAATTTAGAACCTGCTTAACACATTATTATAATTATTTGAATTATCATAAATACGGATCTGTATCACAATTAATTTCTCAACATTTTTAAGAGTATTTATGTGTTGATATCTATTTTTGGGTACGCCACTGCGCTCTGGCTAATCGCGTTTCCGTGGCGCTCTTTTATAAGTGAGCCCGAAGGAGTGAGAAGTGTTCTGGAAAATCTTTAGCTAAAAATAGGGCTGGGCATACGAACTTTCCAATCATTGATATAAAATAAAGAGGAGATAATATGACAATACTAAAAATGTCTGTCATATGTCTGTTTTAGTGAGAATAAATAGCATTTTTTTTTTAATAGCATAAATTAAATGATATAAAAACATTGTCATTCAGTCAATCTTGAAATGTAACATTATTAACGTCAAATTAATCAAAATACGACTCAAAGTTTGTTCACTTACCATATCGCAAAATAGTGTTTATGTCCCCTCTACATTATTTTATCTTGATGTCCCCAATCAAGCTGTCAAACTCTATAATTAACTATATGACAATTTAAATTGAGTTTATTTAAAAACCGTGCCTAAATAAAACTGATAATTTAATAAATCGGAAGTATGTGTGTCAATTCAATGATTGTTAACGAAACACGTCTCCAAGCTCCAGGTAAAAAATTTACTAATATTTTTGAGGTTATGTTTATATTTTGTTTTGGTCCAGTTTCTACAAAATAGTCATGTGTTTTATACCCAATGTCATCTGTACTCTTTTATAGGAATACCATCAAAATTAAGCAATGACTGAGTTTTATCAAGGAATGGGTTCAATGATATAAACTACCTAACTTTAAACAGATCTTAGATTGCAGTTGCCAGCCAAGAAAAATCATTGTACATCGTATCAGAAGGTATTTCACAAGTATGACAATTTTAATATATATTTTATTTGAACAAGGATAATTTCTTGGCCCTAGTACAATTTTGTATGAATAATTGTTTTATTTTGTAGGTTGTCTCTAATGAATTTGAAGTTATAGAAATATGTCCTATCTATAAATGCTAGCAACAGTTGTAGCAGTGAGGATTTAACTGGAATGATAGTGGCGCATGCAATTACAAAAAAATGGAAGCTAAACTTACATTACAGTTTTATTTAAAAACTATATAAAAATAAATATTGCATTTAGCTAAATTACTTCAAGAAACTAAATAGTTGTGTCTATGTTAGGTATGTACCTATATCACGAATACTTAAATAAATATATACCGATATGGGTACCTGGGAGGTAAACTAAACTATGTCGTACTATTTATAGAAGCATGTCATAAGAAAAATTGTTATAGAACATAGAAATATGTTACCAAAACTAACAAGTCATATTAAAAAAAGTTTTAATAGTTAGATTATTAGTAAACAATACATATTGTGACAATAATTGGGGCTAACTGCATTTCTTGTTGAAATATAATTGAAGACCTTAACTTCAAAAGGGCCTAAGTGCCAAAATTTAAAACTATACATTTATACATAAAAAGCTTCAATATACCAACCCTAACGGTATACAAATGGTTCTAAGTGCATTTTAAAAGAAATTCAATTTTTGTAGTGATATAAACATGGCGAATGTATTTGTGCGTATATGATGTATACAATTTTTATTTTACTTATAACTTTTTTCAATGTTTTTGACCCTTTTGAAGTTATGCTCTTCAATTGATATCAGTAAATGTGGAACACAAAAGTGTCCAAACAACATTCAGTCTGCTTTACTAAAAAAGTTGACTAGAATGACTGCAGTTTACCTCCGAGGCACTGATTACCCATTAAATAATTTTCAAAACTCCTTTTCGTCTTGAACTGATATCAGTTGATAGTTTTCTTTTGACTCATACCTTTTGGTTCGGTTTTGAATTTAGAAAAAGATAATCTTCACGTAGGTAACTTCATAATCAAATGTGTTAAAATTTTAAAGTGTTGAAATTAAATAAAACCTCTATAAATATACACCTTTAATAGAAGTACCAGTTTTTAGTTTTAATGAGTTAAATATATAGAATTTCAAAACAAATCAAAATAAATTAGATATACAATATTAGCAGATTAGCTAGGTACCTGTATTTCACGAAATTTTGTATAAATAAGTAAATTAAATAAAATCAAAAAACTTAAAACAAAAACATTTTTATTCATTTTAAGAAGATAATACTAATTTATTTACTCTTCGGCGGATCTCTGTACTTTAATTTTCTACCTCTTCTATTCAAAATTATTTCCGGGTCCACACATTCCTCATAAAAAACTCTCGGTTTCTCCATTAGATTTTAAAAAAAAAATCATCAAAATATATTTTTTCAATAAAAAAGGATTCTCATTTACATAAACTATAAAATGGCACATTCTTCTTCGTGAGATACCGAGTTGTCCTTGAATCTAAAAATATAATAATTTTTAATTTGTTAGAAAATATAGCTTTCATTAAATTACTTTGAAATGTATTCAGAAATCTCATCTGATAATAGTAATTGTAGTTTTCCTTTAAACGCTTTTCACCATTTTCAATTCTTAAACAGGGAACCATTTTTTTCTCTACGGCCTCTCTCAATGAAAGATTAGATGTGGCTACTTTTAAAAAACATTTAACCTCGACAAGTTCATCAGGATTAATTAAACCTAAAAAATAAAAAAAGTTATTAAACTATTGTTATCATACGTAAATAATTATCGCTTACAATCAGGTGATGCACCATTCTTATGATGGTGGGTGAGGTTTTCCGGGTTTTCCTCACCTGTAAGTCAAATGGCACCATCAATCATCCTTAATTTGCCCCGGAGCGCCACGGCAAATAATAATAATAATACCCGTCCCTTCCCCTACACAAGTCGTTCAGTCGACTTCAGGGGTTGAAATTCACTCGTAAGGGGGTGAATTAGGGAGAGTATTAATATTATTATTAAACGGTTCTACTGTTCTTCTTTATGTTGTAAAGATGTTTGCTATAATTTTTAATGCAATGATTTGTTCATTCCGACTTTGTTACCTGAAATTAAAAATACAATAACGTAAACTAGTTTAACAGATATTAAAATGTGTACCTACCTCTACACGGAAAAATTGTTTATTATCACCACTCAATCTGAAATAGATATATTCAAGAACCAAATCGTTTTTTTATACAACTTCCCCTACTACCTTTCAACGTAATGGAAATAAATCAAAATATTAAAAATTTAATTTTTTGTTACTGTGATGTTCATAATTATTTTCTCTAATGAGAATGAAACTCACTTTTCTTAGAATGCACGTAGTCAAAATTAAATTATTTTTATTTCTTAATACTTTAATAAGATTTACAACCTTACTCTATGAACATTATGAATTTTAAAATCAAATAACTACTTCTTTGATCCTCTAAGTCTTATAATAAGTATTATAATAATAAATTGTCTAGACTTAGGTACTAATTTAATCCCAGTATTTTTTAAATATGTGTCTTATATTTCTTATATTGTTAAACAATAAACATGAGAGCAATTTGTTTTTCTATCTTATGGAGTTAAAAATTCTTTTAAAATCAATATAAGAGCCAATAAGAGGTAAATATTTATTTCCACAGGTGTCAACGATATACGCCATCAAATACTATGGGATTTAAACCCGAATCGCGGAATCCAAAGTCCAAAGCTCTGCCCATTCCTTTATTAATGGTATTAATTTATATACATCATTTTTATAAATCTAAATATTTCGTTTTCAGCTAAAGCAAAAATCGGTCATTTAATTATAGGTGATTATACATTTTCTCCGTATTTTAAAAAATTAAATTTATCTATTTTTGAAAACATGGATCTAGCATTCAGTATGTAGGCATATAGAATTAAAAAATACAAATAAAAAACCCGTTTTTAAAAAATTTTAAAAATAAATAATTATATAATTACTTATTGCGTTGTAATTACTATTTAAATAAAATAAATAATATAACTATATTATTTTTTGGTACTAAAATATTCATCTTTCCTCGTTTCCGTATCCAGATAGAAATGATTCTACGCTAATGCTGCGTTTGAGAATCCACATCGGATGCATTTTTTACATCTCGAGCGTTTTTTTATCCACATCGGACACATCTGTCCCATTACATTTACGTATACTGAACCACGTGATCAAAGATTTTTTACATCTCAGATGCATCCGATGTGGATTCTCAAACGCAGCATAAGAACTCCGTAAGTAGCAAATAACAAATTCAACGGATCGATAATTAATTTTGGCGAGTAGATTATTTTACCAAATATTTGACTAGAGTCACTACTAGCTAGGCAGTCCCGCAGTACAGAATTCGACCGCAAATCCTTTGGAGATTCTGTCCTTAATACATAAAATCTCTACCCATTTTTCAAAAGTTGTTTTTATTTAAAAACTACATATGTCAACCTTCTTATGTCATTCTCATGCTTGAGGATTTTACCTATACTTAACAGTTTGTAAAACATATTAAAAACAAATTTTATTAAAATTCCACCTATTAATTTTTTATGGTTTAATTATTTTCTTTATAAACTAGTTATGCCCTGCTTGCCCGCCCTAAGCGCCGGCCCTGCAGACAAACGATCTTTCTTTGTAAATCAAATTAAACTTGGGAGAAAGTTAGGATACATTCCGTTAACCGTTCAGATAATTGTTGGACTTTGTTCTGGCAAAATGAACAAAACAAGAATAAACATCGGTGTTAATCCCCATCACAATATTAGGCCAAATATTTTGTATATTCGACACAAAGAAAGCGAAAATTAAATTCCTACAAGGATACAATAAACTGTTGCTTTATAAACAAATCCCCAAATTTTAGACTTAAAACTTGATACTATTCTTCCAAAATAAAGTACTAAGATGCGTTATTGGTGCAGTTTGATTCTATTGAAAAGATTTCCTAACAATCGCTCTACTTACTGCAGAAAAGTAATTATTGGTCACATTTCAGTTTGAAACTACTTTTATTTTAAAAATAGTTCTGAATGCGTCCCTGCCTTGTTCAGTTATTGTTTACATATTTGTTCTTATAAATCTAGAGGAATCTTAAGCTTTTTGGACGCCTATGTAAATTGAAATTTTAAGACCCATTGGTATAATCTATTATCTAAATCGTAAAAATAGTACCTAGAATGGCTTGAATGCATCGAATGGTTAAATCACCATCTTCATTTACTTTAATAAGAAAAACCCAGACTGCAGGGAAGTCCAACGACTGGACTACATTAACGTCCTTCAACGTAAACATCACTCTTGAAAATAAGAGAGGTGATTTGGGTTCTACTAAATAATTATATACAGATAATACAGACAGTTGTTAAACAACTCTTGAGTAGATATATTAGTGATAATTTTAATAACGAGTATGACTAAATTTAATTTTAATCTCTCAACGTTGTGTTGTGTTGTTTTTATATCTATTCTGAATTCTGCGATATCTCAAAAATGTAAGTAAATATAGATTTTTTTATATAAATACTCCCCTTTATTATATTTATTATGAGGCTACATTATTAAATATATCGGCAAATTCTTAAATTATGCAAAGGTTAAAGATTATTTTTATTTGTTTTGATTAAAAGAATGTATTTGTAAAATATCCAAATAATGCTGTTGATAGTAAAGTAAAATTATGTTTTTATTTATATAGTTTTTGGATTTTTCATGTAATAATAGATACCTATATTATTGAAACCAAACTTATACATATTAATTAAGAAAAAAAAATTGTAAAACTTGAATTACAAGAGTCTCCATTTCTTTAAAAGGCTACCATTAGTAAAGTACATACTTTGCGTATGAAAACACAGATGAACAAATTTTTTGCTTAATTTTCTGAAATATGGAGAAAACTATAGCTTACCAAAAAAGACTTCAGATAAAGGACCAAGGGGATCATCCCCCTTCTGGAGATTACAATTCTTACAATGTATGATCCTTTTGTTAAAAAAAGGTTCTAAAAAATAGAATAGATGTCTTAAATTCGGTTTGTAAGGAATATACTATCACTATTATTTTTGGTACACTACTATTTAAATTCTTACAAGTTAAAAAAGGTACACTCCCAAGTAACAATTGTAAGACACTTTATATTTATTTGGGTTTTAAAAGTGCTTTGACATATTCAATAAAACCATATTGATTTTAAAGTTATGATAAAGTAAAAGTTCTTAAAGACCACTTATTCCTATACAAAGAATTTAATGCACTTTTTAAATAAAAATAAAAAACAATTTGCTCTTAATGTCCTATTGATCTTATACTGGTTTCATAATACTATTTTGAAGGTTTAAATAGCAAGTTGGTTTTAAAACAATGAATTTTGGAACAAATAGTGTTAATGTAGTTTTATTTTATTTTAAATAAGAAAATAAATCAAAAAACATAATTTTTACCTTTCAAATAGTACATTAAGAATGTTTTAAAGCTTAAAGGTTTTAATTTAGTCAGTTTGATAAAAAGAAATGCCTTTTTGATTATTGACAACTTTTATTCAAACTAATTATATTCCCTCCACGTTCGGTAAAAACGCAATCTTCTTAATAAGCTAATTTAGCTAACCAGTGCAGTCCGCGTGTACCTAATTTATACGTGAAGGAAAATTAGGACAAATATTTAAAATGGAAATTATTAGCGACAAGCATTTTAAATTAAAACGTAGTAATAATTTAAAAAACGGCCTTGTATTAGTATTTATACCTCAAACTCAACCGTATATCATAATTTTAGTTAGAAAGAAACAGAAAATATTTCAATGGTTAGAAGAAAAAAATTTATTTAACGTACGTAAGAGTGATATATTTTTATTTTTTTATATCAAAATACCATTTAAAAAATTAAATACAAATTCTAGGTCCGTATTTAACTATTTTACTCTGAGGATCGTATCTCAAAATTGAAACGTCGAATTACAAATTTAACCCTGTCACAATAATCTGTTGAAAAAAAGCTTTAACAATGTTTTTATAGATTTCAAAAATTTGATTAAACAAAAAAGTTATGAGCATTTATAAAAAATACAAAAAAATTAAGAACCCTCTGTATCTCCTACCCCAAACCAATCTAGTTGACGTAGATCTGATTGCGTGTCATTAAACTAAGACCTAAAAAAGTGAGTCTTGTTAGGAAAATCGCCGAGACACGTCGATTTTTGATTTCTACAATGTACATGTTTGTATAAACAGTTTACCCTTAATTTCATACCTTACTGGAGGGGAGTAACGCTTTCGAAAAATTTAAATGGCATGGGGTGGCGAGTGATAGCTCATTTGAAAGGGTCTCTATTCAACCGTGCAAAAAATTTTGAAATTTGCTTCATTAATTTTCGACTAATTATTGTTTCAGAATAACGGAAATTAACGTAGCGCACTCATCCTTAGAATTAAAATTCGGCCCTGCATGATATCGGTTTGGGTTCAGACGTGAAGTAAGACTTTTTGCCATTAGATAAGGTCACTGTTAGTTTAGTTGCTTTCCTATTTGTGATGTTTTGTTATTTTTAAACATTAATAAATCAACACGTAATGAAGCAAGTTTCAAAATTTTTTGCACGGTTGAATAGAGAATAAAACCCCCTTTCAAATGAGCTATCACTCACCACCACATACCATTTAAATTTTTTGAAAGGGTTGCTCCCCTCCAGTAAGGGATGAAATTAAGGGTAAACTATTCCTACAAAAATGTACATTGTAGAATTCAAAAATCGATGTGTCTCGGCGATTTTCCTAACAAGACTCCAGTAACGAGTTAGTTAAGGGGGGGGGGGGGGGGGGGGGTAAGACTTATGATGCTCACTGTATGTTTAAATTTTAACATCATATTCATTAATATTCCTGGCATATATCTACAAATAATGAAGTTTTATGTACACTGGAATACTTGAATTAGCAGTTAGATAAACAGCTTTTGTACTTCTTTTTAGTTACTTCCTGTGACAAACATTTATAGGATGTTAATTTATATAACTCACAATATTATCGCAGGTCAGCACAGTAATGCGTACAAGTTACACATCTTTAAGATGGCTATCTTTAGTCTTTACATCGCAGACTTAACAGTTCGTCCCGCGTTCATAGATGGAGATACCAATGATCGCTTACTACTTACGTAACCTGTACAGTCTGTTCGCTATACTTACGCGGGTTTCGGATTAAAACATTTTATGAGTATTTCCAGGTAAGTACCCGAAAGTTTGACCTGTTCTTTGGGGAAATATCAACTGGTTAAATGAAATGAAAAATAATGTACAACTTTTTAATTAAATAATAATGGAGAAGCTTTTGTATAATTGAGAGCAGAATTAAACTTCTTCATTAATAGAGTCTAATGTGGCTATTATAAACCTAATAATAATTTTATATTACACTTCACACAGAAAATATGGTCTATGTATAATAAGAGGGTTATTTAGCTCAAATAAAATATTTTCTAACCTAAAAATTTGTTCCATGTAGAAAATTTCAAATGAAAAATAAAAAAATTAAACATCATCATCACTGTCATCACCATTAATTGTTATTATGATTGGACTTATTTTGACGAGTCCACCAATCTTCTATTAGTTTCTCGCACTTGGATATACAGTTCCGCCACACTTCTGGAATTGCAATTGAAAGTGCTTTTCGCCAAGTTTCCCGAACTGCGTCGTCACTATAACCATTAGGCCCAATAATATTGTTTTACTATTCCCCATATATATTCGATGGGATTAAACTGGCAATGATACGGTGGCAGACGTAAAACTTGATGACCGTAACTTTCAATATTCTGATCCACAACAAAGGTTTTTGGTTTTGCGTGTATATTTGCCAAGCGTAATAATTCTTATTTTAATATATATTGAGGAAATGGTATATGTTCCTTTTTCGACCATTCTTAAATTTTATCAACAGTCTAAGAATTCGTTGGACTTTTGTTTATTACTTCAAAATGGTAAGGTGCATTGTCTAAAATATTTACGCTGGGCTCACTTAAACCTGGGAGAAATTTTGCATGCAACCATTTTACAAACATTTATGTGTTCATATTATCGTAATAGTCACTGGATTTTGATTTAGATGAAAATATTAAATCGGCACCTTCTATAAAACCCGATTTCCCTCCTGCATGTAAAATTATGTGTCGCTTCCCTTCTCCATCGGTATGTTTGATGGACTTTACGTTATCATCTTGCCATATTCTCTTGGTTGCACCCCTATAAAATATCCATGTTTCGTCTAAATATATAAAATTTGCCCCTTCTTCTTTAAATTTAGAATATTTTCTTAGAAAGTTAATTCTCTTGTGCACGACAGAACTTCTTTCATAAAGGGCCTTTCTGTTATCTTCCTTTTGAAATTTGAAACCCAAGTTATGTATCACTTGCCATAGACTTGTTCTGCCAATGTCGTCAAATTTTCTATCTATTAATTCCGAGAGAATTGTACTTAAGGTCACATGTTCCTTGTTGGCCCTCATTCGATAAATGGTATCACGAATTTCAAATTTTTTTTCCATCTGGAATATCTTTCGTTTTCAATGATGGGCGAGTTTTGCGGTGATCTTCTTTCGGCAGTTCACTATTGTGATTTTGTAATACTCCTCTTAATTTGGTTTCACTAATTCCTAGAGCATCGCATACGCGTTGTTGTACAGACATTACCGATTTTAAAGGACCGCCATTTTCTTTTTCATCCGTAAAATACTTATGTACACTGCAAATTAGACTATCTACCTCTAACACACGTCTAGGCATTTTTAAAATTTCCACTAAATTTACAATATACATACAATGTCAACACTTGCAAAGAATCAATTCAACTGCAATATTTGCAACAAATTTAGTACCTACCCTAATATTTTAATTTAAATCTGACCATTAGGGCAATTTTACCTAATTTCTTGGGAAGAGGCTTAGTGGAACTGGTTGTCAATGACTAATTTGCATAATTTTGTTAATCCGAAACCCGCGTAAGTATAGCGAACAGACTGTAGGTACTGTATTATGAAGCAGTCTGTTCTGTTGCCCGGTATTAAGTATTTCATCAAAGTTCTTACTATTACCTTCGATACCAATTTAGACCATTGTATTATCATAATTTTTCTGCAAAATTTCCAGGAATTAGAAGTATAACTTAACTTGTCTTCTTTTAACTTCAAGTTAGAAGACATTATTTCTATTCTGTTTTATATAGATGAAATATATAAAATATTTACATATAAAATTTAAAAGACAAAGATAAAAATAAAAACGTATAAACTGCGTATCATAATTGGAACGTCACATTTGGTTCATTAATATGATTTTATTTTGTGGGCTTTATAATAACATCTACAAGAAGTAAAAAGACTTTCTTGGATATAAAAGGAATGTTACATCTGGTTTGTTAAAAATTCATCATTTTTGGGAACTTCCAGTAGCGTTGAGTAACAAGTTAGTGCTATAATATCACTGGAACGTCTACATTGTTTCATCACAAAATAAGTAAACGTCCCTACTCTGGGCTTAGACGGTTATGAGTCCGTCCTATAGATGAAAACAAGAGTAAAAATCTGATGTGTCCAAAACATGACTTTCCTATCTATTTAGTATTTATTACAGGCTTTTTCCGGTTTTTGTACAACCTATTGTAGCACCTCTGTAAATGTTTAGAGGATAAACTAAATATATACATTTTCCACATACTTCTAACTCGAAACATTTTTTTATATATATTCAGTACCAACGAAAATACTGACAAATTTAAATGTTATACTTTTCCTCCGATTTTTTTCATTACGGTCCATTTTAGAGAAATAATGTATACAACAGAAAGTATAGAGATCGATATCGCAAACTGATTTTAATTTTAAAAATTTTCTTAAAAATCAGAATTTTGCACATTTTGTCAAACTTCTCGAATACGGAAAATTTTTATTGGGGCAAAAATTATAGAAAATAATATTAGAAGCTTTTATTTAAAGAATTTTCTTCTCCAAACGTAAATAACAGATATATTCTATAAAATATAAAAGTGACCCCCTATAAAGCACCCCCCAAAATCTAATCAGTTCACCGCATGTCGGAATAAAGCCTAAGTTTAAAATTTGGCGTTTTTCTTTGTATCCGTTCATGAGTTATCGAGGATACATACACGCAGACACACACACACACACAGACATCATCGCGAAAATAGTCAAAACGGATTCAGGGGACCTCAACATGTAAAAATCATGATTCCTATACTTTCCTTATCTGCATACAGATAGGAAAGTAAAAAGTGAATCTGCCCCTTTATTAAAATTCTGTATCCGCCAACGCGTAAATCAATCCTATTTTTCCATTTTTTTATGACTGAATTTACCGTTAATAGACACGTCTTCTAATGTCCACACTTTTTGCTATTCTCAACATTGCCTTCCGGTTATTGTCTTTTAACATCATATATCTTCTTTAATTTCACCCCTCTTGGTCTATTGTCTACTAAATTGATATTAAAAAATATTGAAAATGTCATGAATTATTGCGAAATTTGATTGGAAGTAGATTAGCGATATAAATAATATAACTAATTATGATTTAAGCTTTGGAATTTTCTTCACTGATTCATTCATTTCACTGATTCATTCATTTCACTGATTCATTCATTTCACCACATATTATTTTTATTGTTAAGTGTAAAGGAAATCTGGTTATTAAAAAACCCGTTCTAATAAAACTTTTAAAAGTGTCACTTTCGAGGTTAACTTTATTTTGATAAGAAGCCAATGAGTATGAGTAAGGATGAAAACCAAACCAAGAAACCAGCAATTTTCTTAGGAAAAATGTTATCCTATGATTAGTTTGTGAATACAAATGATTGTCAAAAATTATTTTGACGCAATACCTTTTTGGAAAATTACTATATAATATCTTTATTCAGCATTATGGTGTTACATAAATATACATTATAAAAATAGTTTTATTAGTACAATTTCTATCATCAATTTAAAACCAATTAAAATCGTTTATTTTCCTCAAGCACGTTTCTTGAAGTAAAAAATATATTTCGAATTATCGCTGTCCTTGGAATATTACTACTGATAATTTGTAAAATCTTATTCAATAATTTCTACTGAAGAAATTTTGTTTTCTTTTATATTATACACAAAAAAATACAGCTGAGATAATAGGTAATGCCACTTTTCACAGTAAATTTTAGCATGTATTTATTATGAGATTGCAATTATTTTAATATCAGTAAGCCTTTTTTAATTATAATTTCTTATCAACTGGAGGGGGGTTACTTTCCTTAGGACATAAATACCTACATAAAAAGTGTTAATAACATTAAATTGTTTCATAAACATACAGAAAATATGCGTGTGTAAAATTGAAATTGTAAGACAGGAAGCAGACAATTACAATGTATTTTTAGCTATTTGTATTAGAAAATGTTCTAAACCACTATATAAAAATCGGATTATTAGGGAATCCCTGTTCTAAAAAATTTAAGTGGAGTCCGAATAAAATACACAAATTAATTCGAATATACATTATAATAAGAATATTGAATTAATTGTGTTTACCTATGTATAGGATTATATTTTTAGATAATAGGTTTAATGTATTCATGAATAAATTAATAGTACAGTAAGTAGCGACAAAAATAACTTAAAGGCAAAATATTTGTAATAAAAACATAATGTATAATCATATGAATTTTGTTACTGTTTCCCAGCGCTACTTTAGGAACAGCACTGTTAATTAGAACATAACAGTGAATGGTCGAGTGGGGAATCCTACCAAGGCATCAGAATTAATTTTAAATCATTAAATTAAATGAAAAAATCCCGGCCAACTCTACCACTAAGCCACCCACCCCCTGTTTCACTTTGTTATTGTACATTCCACAATTTGGTGGACCATTCTTCCTCCATCGTTATTATAAATATTCCCGAGATGAAAAATAAATCTACCATTTTGATGTTTTTTACCAGTATTGATAACTTTATGCAAATCTATTTTTCTTGAAAAATAGATCTTGTTGTATTGTAACTAATAAATAATTGAGAAATAATATATCAAAGTTATATTTTGTTAATTATAATAGTTATTATAAAATACCACTCTGATTAAAAACAAAAGTATTAGATGTGCAATTTTATAGAATGTTATCATCAGTTTTATATCGATTTGCCTCCAACTTCTACCGCAAGATTTCTAAACTGTATTTCCAGCATCCTTCCTTACTCATTGGCTTCTTATCAAAAGGAAGTAAACCTCAAAAGAGACACTTTTAATTTTTTTTCTTAGAATGGGTTTTTTACTGACTAAATTTCCTTATTGCGTAACAATATGAAGAATAAATAATATGTGGTGGATCGAATGAGTCAGAGAAGAAAATTCCAAACCTTATATTTAAATCGTATTTAATTCTATCATCTATCGTTATTCCACTTTCAATATAAATTCAGAATAATCCTTAACAATGTTTTTAAATTAGTTCCATACAGTTTGATTAAAAAATGCTATTATTTATCGATTCTACACAAAAATAACTAATTTTATTGTATATTGTATCTCAATAACTGAAAAATATAATGATAGTTTGATAGAATTGTCTCTGATTTAAAATTTTAGAAATAATAGTAGTTGGGTGAACTGTAATTGGTGGATTTCATTTTTTGCAGTGTTCTCACTAACTAGAATGGATATGAAATATATTCGTTCAGTTAAATGCAATAGCATACTCTTTCGTTTTGTAGTCTGTGCGTAGATTAGATAATATACATGTGGGTGTAGAAAAACTACTATTTTTCTTTTATAAGCATAGGCTTACCGCTGGTATTTTGTCCGGCAAGTCAACATAATAATGACTGTCAAGATTCTTAGACGACAATTTGATATGCCAATTCGGGTCAGACGTCGTTTCAAGCTCGTTCTTAAATCTTTAAATAATGTACTGCAAAATTTCGATACGATGCATCCCGATTTTTTAAGTACTAATGAAATCAATCACATTCAGTTTAAATTGAAGCTACATACCAAATTTTATAAAAATCGAACAAAACGTTTTTGAGTTATTAAAAAAAATTGCAAATTTATTTCAATTTTGAAGCTTCCTCACAGGCAAACGAAGAACTTTGTGATACAGGTAATTTTAAGCGGAAAATATTGAAGAAGTCTGCAGAGGTTTCTTCAACGTCTTCCCAACCAAATATACGTTACTCAAACTCCTCTTCTTCACCTTCAGGGACTTCTTCAACGCCTCCTCTAGTCCTGCATCACTCATTCAGTTCCTTAAAGTGGTCTGATTCCCTTACTTTTCTTCTACTAATCTATCTTTTAATTTTAATTAATAAGTACCTGCATAAACTTCATATCGCACAGCTCTTTAGTTCACCAAGCTGCACCTACTCGTTTTGCAGTACCTTTCACCCAATAAAAATCGAACAAAGAGTTTTTGAGTTATTAAAAAAATGTTCTTCCAACTTTGAAGCTTCCTCAGAGGCAAACAAAAAACTTTGTGATGTAGGTAATTTTAACTCAATCGACATATTTTAATCTCACTATGTACACGAAATTTTAAACACACTGTACATATAATTAATTTATTTTGGATTACAAACAATGTATTCTAATTTAACTGCTTCATCATGGGAAAAATAAAACTGATAAACAGTTTTTCCTGAAAACGATAAAGTAATTAAATAGTAATAAAACAGTAACACTGCCACCACGATTTTAAACTAAAAAAAAGCAAACTTAGTCACGGAAAAAAATCTATAATCGTATTAATAATCGTAATCACAATATTCATTCGGGTCAAGGTACTAATAGTTTCAGATTCCTAAAATTATTAGTATTCAAATTAATTTGAATCAGTATTACAATCAACAAAAAGAAAGAAGAAGAATACGTTATATAAGTTAGTTAGATATCCGATAGATAGATTATATAGCTATATAGATAGATAGATAGATAGATAGATAGGGTGAAAAGAAACTGGGTGAATAGAACATATGGCGAGGTAGACTACTGACTCACCCAGGGCCTGACAAGCCATGGAGGTTTTAACAAATACCTCTTTGATCGAAACAGAGCAGCAACCGACAGTTACAGGTACTGTCAAGAAATAGATGACGCGGAATATACCCTTTTCATATGCTCTAAGTGGGAACATCAACAAATATTATTTGAAGATACAATGGGGTATACCTTCAACCCAGAAAATTTAACACCCAGTCCACTGGATTCTGAAGCAAGATGGAAAGCAGTCTACAGTACAGTCCGATCGATTCTAGAGACAAAAGAAAAAGACGGTAGAAACTGACAAAACCAGATACCAAAGACAACCTCCTTTTCCGAAGTAATACGAGAGCGGTTCCAGAAAAGGAAGGTAGGGGTATGAGGTGAGGTTTAGTGGGTAAACAGGGACTTGCACTGAAAGAGCCCTGGAGTCCCACACTCCCTGTCGCGATAGGTTTAAGATCAGATACCAAGCGCGGGGGCCAGCACATAAAATGTTCTTCACCCGACAAAAAAAAAGATATAGATAGATAGATAGATGGATGGATAGATAGATAGATAGATAGATAGATAGATAGATAGATAGATAGATAGATAGATATAGATACATAGATATACGAATTTTTTAATGTACTTAGAAAACATATCAATTTTATTGTAAAAGCGAAAATTTACTGAATTTATTTTCCTTTTTTTTTAGATAAAATATGTGTAGCATATAAAATGTTCTTCACCCGACAAAAAAAAAGATATAGATAGATAGATGGATAGATAGATAGATAGATATACGAATTTTTTAATGTACTTAGAAACCATATCAATTTTATTGTAAAAGCGAAAATTTACTGAATTTATTTTCCTTTTTTTTAGATAAAATATGTGTAGTAGATGGAAAAGGCTCGTTTAAAAAATCACTAACATATTGTCCCGAATTAGATAAAGAAACCGACAGCAAAGTTGAATGTGTGGTTGCACCAGATAGGTAGGTAATTTTATAAGTTTATGATCTATTCAAAATAAAATTCTCACCGAAAATGAAGACACAACTTAGTTCCAATTCTTTTTACACCTAATCCTTCAAATTTCCCTTCCTATCAAAGTTGAAGTGTGGCAGAACTATGTCCCTACCATTATTAAGTAATCATATTAAATGATATTGTGTTTTAGAACTGATTGTCTAAGGCAGATATTGAAGGGTAAAGCAGATTTTTCCGTTTTCTATCCAGAAGATTTGATTTCGGCGAATAATGAAAAAATAGAGATTTTGGTTACAAATGAAGTTCGGTATACTGATGGTAAGTATATGAATTTATTTTTTATTGTAATTAGATAAGTTGGTGCTTCTAGCCCTAACGGGTAATACTATTTGACCGAAATGTCAAATAGCACTCCACTGGCTTCTTACCACTTCAAGCATCTTACACTGATCAGCATTATATTCTTGTTTCTCCTAACTTTATTTTATTACTGTTCTCTCTTTTATACTGTTTTACAGTAAACGCCAAATCTAAAGAACCAGCGCAAATGCTCAAGTTCGTTTACTTAAAAATCGCCACGCCCGTTCACAATTTGAACCTTGTCCTTGCTTACGGTCAGTAGCGTAACGACTAGATCATTGTTTGTTTCTTGTTTCTGTGTTTTGGTTAAAGTGACTGGTTTTATTTTTGATAATGTCTTCTATTGCGGGTGAAAAAAAGCGCAGAATTAATATACAATGTTTTTAAATATTTTGACGCAACAAACAAGGAAGGAGTTAGTTTAGATGATATCAAACTTCAAACTGCACAAGCAACAGGTAAACATACTCTGTAGTTTATTTGCAATTAAACTTGCGTAGTTTTTAATATTTTTTTGTATTTTACACACATATCTATGCATTTTATTTTTAATTAATATTTTATATTTAAATTTTTTTAAATTTGTCTTCTGTTTCTAAAGATTTTTGTTTCCTAATAAATGAAAAAAAAATACTAAATATAACATTAATATAATATTACCGTTAAAAGAAATTTGAAGGAAGGTAAACAGTCAATGGAAACAACTGGAAAAATTACATTTTCCACACCTAGGAAAAACTTCGTCAAAAAATCAACCGCTACGAATCTCCCTCAATATCAATTGAGGGACATTCGAAGAATAATTTATGATTTTCATATAACAGAAAAGTCTTGTGTTACTGTTAAAAGGTTAAATAATAAAATTAAGGAAGAATTAGATATCCACATATCCTTAAAAAAAATTACAATTTAAGTGGAGAAAGACACAAAATAATCGTAAAGTTTTGGCGGAAAAAATGAAAATAAGAACTTTAAGAGTAAAATTTTTGAGACATAAAATAGTTTAGAAGTCAAAATAGACCAATCGTTTATTTAGATGAAACATATACACGGCGGACATACTTCTTCCAAGAATTGGACAGACGATTCAACAAAAGTTTTGTTTTCTGTTATTTCTAAAGGCCATAGGCTTATTATAGTTCACGGTGGGGGGAGAAATGGGTTTTATTAAAACGACTTACCTAAAAATTAATGATTTTTTAATTCTATTATAATTATGTACTAATAATAACACTAAGCAATATGTATGAACAAGCATCATTCACTATTTTCCATTTATTTTGTCTTAAAATATACGCGCCCCTGGTTTACAACTTTCTAGGTAAGCTACCAATTCTATTCATCGGTAGGCGTGTTCGTAGCATTATAAATGCGCGTCCTTGGTTCTTTAGATTTGGCGTTTACTGTACCTTAACACTTTTTTATATACTATTGTATGTTATATTTAGTCTAAAAGAAAAAATGTAAATATATTTTGCAATTTAACGTCAGATTAGGCACGATTTATCAAAAATATTTATGAAGTTTTTAAATTAAACTCATTAAATTATCATTTCTTTATGTATTTTTTAATTATTAAAATTTAGATCCATTCGAATACGAAGTAGTTGCAGTAATCGATAACAAATCTGGAATAAAAAGCAGACATGATCTTAAGGGAAAACGTTACTGTCATCCAGGTTATGGATATGAAACGGATTGGACCAGAATATTATCAAACGTAAGTATTTTTCATTAATGTTCGGAATAATATAAATATTGATCTCATCCTGTACATTGTAGATAAAAAATAAATCATTATGTATCTTATCTTTATAAAAGATCGTAGTAGTGTGAAACCCGCTGGTTTAAACACATTAAAAAAAATATTCGCTGGAAGAACATTGATCTTCAAAATTTTCTTTCAATTGTGCTATATCCCTTGACTTTTGAGCCTCAGTTTTAAGAGCTGTCAAATTTGTACTTATTTTAACAAATTATATTTTCTTTTAGTATTTCGAAGCGTCAGTAGTCACTCCCTCTTGCGATACAAATTTAACTCTTATAGAAAATAGAATCAAAGCTTCAGAAAAATTTTTTGGTCCAAGTTGCAAAGCTGGTCCTTGGGTAAATGATGTCGTCATGGATGTGAAGCTGAGTAAGTTATTTGCATTCTTTTTTTAATGAGAAAATTTCATATTGCAATTTTTAGAACATAAATATTCTAGCCTATGTGCACTTTGCGGTGACCCGATCAAATGTACAATGCAAGATAGGTATTGGGGAAGAAGAGGTTCCCTTCTTTGTCTTACAGACGGAGCAGGAGAAATCAGTTGGGCTAGGCTCGATGATGTTAAACCACATTTTGGTCTAGTAAAAGGAACGGCTGAAGCTACTCCAGAGGACTACAGCTTTTTATGCCCTGACGATACGGTATTGCCTTTAAATACGTCGAATCCATGTGTATGGGTGGTTAAACCTTGGCCTGTGGTAGCAGCAAGAAGGTAAAGTAGAACATTCTTCAGTAATAGATATGATTTGATCAATAGTAATATTTGTTTGTAGATCTGCAGCTGATGAAATTCAAAAAATCGTGTCCCCTCTTTCACATAACGGGCCAAATTCATGGAGAAACAGTCTGTTGAATCTTCTTGAAACATCTTATTCCACAATACATAAGCTGCCTACTTTGCAACCAATAGAAACATATTTACATGATGCCCAAGGTATTTATAATCATAAACTTCCTGAAGATAGTTGAATCTTTAATTCATCGTAGGAACTTAAATCAAAATTTAGTAATTTTTTTTATCATTTATGTTATTTTGTATCATCATCATTTAGATCTAGATTTTGGTATGTGATAAGTAAATTTTAATAATCTCAATAGATGAAATGTAAGAAAATCAAACCTTTGCTAATATGTCCATTGAGTTCTAGTGTCATCTAGTTCTTCAGTTGAGAGACGTTGAAGAAGCTTCTGGAGACTCAAAGACGAAGAAGATGAGCTAGTGGGGTCACGTAGGACCAGCGAAAGACATTGAAGAAGTCTGCAGAGGCTTCTTTAACGTCTTCCTAACCAAAGATAGTCCTCCGTTACTCAAACTCCTTTTCTTCATCTTCAGGGGCTTCTTCAACGCCTCCTCTAGTCCTGCATTACTCATTCAGCTCCTTAACTCGATATACATGTTACCAAAGTGGTCTGATGCCCTTACATTTCATCTACTAATCTATCTTTTAATTTTAATTAATAAGTATCTGCACAAACTTTATATCGCACAGCTCTTTTTGAAACACCTTCACCCAATTATTCACCTTTACTACTTTGTTTCAGGTTATTTGAGTGCAAATAGTTTCTCTGGTTGCCATCCACCACGAACTATAAGAATTTGCGCCAAGTCTGTATTGGAATTCGCGAAATGTGGATGGCTACGAGAAGCAGCTGCAGTTTATGGAATCGAACCCGATATAGAATGTATTAAGGCTGATAATGTTACTCATTGTATGACAGCACTTAATTTTAATGCTGCCGATGTTGTTATGGTACCGTCTGATGTGGTGCATATGGCAAAAACGTAAGCACTAATTTTTTTTTGTTCAACAGCTTCACTATTACTGTCATCTCATATGTTATGTTGTGTTGAGAATGGGGTGTTAATACACTGCGACCTAAAAGATCTATTGTGCCCCTTCTGTCGCCAATGCACTAAGGAAATCTCTCAATACCTATAACAATCCTTCCAATCCTATTTTCTCAAGAAAGCATAGGATTTGAAGTGGCTTCAAGTTAGGTAAATCTCCCTCTTCTATTTGATATTCTCCTAAATATAATGCCCTTGGATTCTGGAGTGCTACACAGTCAGTTAGGATGTGAATGGAGCTTTCATCCTCCTCACAGAATCTGTCCTTTTAGTCGGCAATGCCCGGTAAGGATCCCTGTTACAATACGTAGCCTGTTCTTGCTCAGGCAGATGCAGGCTTCCGATCTTTTCTGGTTATATTCACCCAAAAGTATCTTGACCTGTCTCAGCCTCAAGAGTTTGTTCCAATCATCGGTTCTTCTACTGCCCAATTCTCTTTTAATCTCTCCTAATAGTATGTTACTGCTGATACCGCAGAACGGCTCAGATCCTACAAAGGGTGTTTGAGCCCCTTTCCTTGCAAGACTATCTGCAATCTCGTTACCCTGTACCCCGTTATGTCTCGGGACCCAAGTGAGAGTAACTATATTTTTCTCGCCTAGCTCATTCAATTGTTCTTGGCATCTCCATACCATTTTTGAGCTGATTACGTAAGAGCTCAGCGCTTTGATAATAATCTCTTGTTTATGATAGTTTCTCTCGATATTAAACTAGATACACTTCTCGATGGCGTGAATTTCCATCTATAAGATGCTTGGGTATTCTCATATATACTAAAAAAGGTATGGGGTTTGTAACGGGAGCTCCAAAAGTGTTACTTTTACCAAAATTAATTTTCACTTAGAATTAGACAAGTGGCTGCCAAATAAAAACCAACCTATATTTCAGTAATGCCAACTTCCCTCAGCAACGCCACCTGCCTTCAAACACGGGTACTTATTGATCCACCCTCGTATATTTGAGAGCTCGTCTCATTGTGCAGACAGACTTAATTATATTTACTTGAATTTTCCATTGGTCTAGGGTCTATACAGTTTTGAAGTAAGTTGAGGTAGTAATGCAGTTTTTCAATTGGTCTATTGGGTCCAGATCTATTTACATAATACCTGTATCGTCAGCTATGAGTGTCTTTTATTTCAGGGTTTAACTTAATTTTTTTGGACTAACCATTCTTATTTTTCAAAAAATGTAGTCCTAAAACATGTTTCTACGAAACTGTAGTCGAAAATAATAATTTACTAACGTTCAACAGCAATTAGTTTATATAATCAAGTTTTTACCGTTTTTTCTCTCACGGGGCTCTGACTATGTCTCCGAATAACACTGAGGCCTGTTGGCTTATTGTTTTTTACCCCATGTTAGTTCATAGCACCCCCACTATGTCACCTTTGTACCTTGTACAAGTTTGTACAGATCCTTGGGTGAGTAGGTTCTATACGTTGTTTGATCAACCTGGGGTTGTCCAAAAAGAGCCTGTCTTTTGCGATCTAGAACTCCGCATTCGTACAGTATGTGTTTGGCCGTTTCTGGTTTCTTGTGACATAGTCGGCACATGAGTTCCCCATTGTACATGCCAATTTTGTTCAAGTGTCCCTTTACTGGGGCGTGCCTAGTCATGAACCCTGTTATCACTTTCAACTAGTTCCTATTCATAAAGAGTAGTTCTCCAGTTCTTTTGGGACATGGTCTGCCTATGAAGACTTTTCCATGTGCCTGTTTTGGGGTGCTTTCCCAATAGTTGATATGTTGTTCCCGAATCTAGTCGTTTATGAAACCCCGGACTGTACTTTTTGGTACTCCTGGATTTGTGTCTGGTTCCGGTGTTTCTTCTGACCCTCTTTTTGCAAGTTCGTCAGCCTTTTCGTTGCCTTCGATGCCTTGATGACCTGGTACCCAAAATAAGTTTACTCTATTTCGGTCTGCCAGTGTTATTAGTTCTTCGATGCATTCCCATACCCAGCCTCGACGTAACTTTCTGACTCAATATGGCCTTAAGTGCCGCTTGGCTGTCTGACATTATTAGAATATGCTGATTTTCGACAGCTCTTTCATTGTTCGTTTTTGCACATTGCAAAATTGCGTATACCTCGGCCTGAAATACCGAGGAATGTATTCCTATAGCATAGCTATGGTTAGTATCAGGGTTTTTGGAGAATACTCCGGCCCCAGTGCCTTCCGCAGTCTTAGACCCGTCTGTATACCAGGTTTGTTCCTGTCGTTGGGCATTGGGCTTCCTTATGATAATCTCCGCTCTTTCCTTTATTAAAACCTCAAATGGAACATTAAAAGAGTACCTCTTAGTTATGTGGTCTGATCTCATGTCTAGTACGTCTCCTGTCACTAACCTTGAGATACTCATGTGACCTGGCCTAATGTCAAGATTTCCCAGTGTATTCCCTAATCTGTAAGCAGCTAATCTTGCCTCCCCTTGTATCACATAGTGAAGAGGTGGGAGGAGTCCTATTAGTGCTTCCATTGCAGCAGTGGGGGTTGTTTTCATTGCCCCCGTTATTATGAGGCAGGCAAGTCTTTGTACCTTACTTTGTACCGCACTTTATTAGTTCTAACAGTTTAACTTTCATTTTTTTTATACCAAACATTCTTATTTTTCAGAAAATACAATCTTAAAACATTTTTCTACGAAACTGTATCCGAAGCTAATAAATATTTGACAGTGGCTGTGACCCGAACTACTTCAGACATTTCAAATCTCGACGAAATAGCGGGAAAAAAAGCCTGTTTTCCAACGTTTGACGGAGTGGCTTGGAATACAGTAAAAAATATGCTATTTAAGAAGAAACTAATTGAAACCTGTCCACTCGACAATGCTATGACTAATTTCTTTGGACCAAGTTGTATACCAGGAATGGATAGCACGTATAAGCAAAACTGTAACCCAGATGATTACAAAGATGATTTTGGGGCTCTACATTGCTTGACTAGTGAAATGGGGGATGTTGCTTTCGTGTCGCAGAATTCTATCAAGAAATTTTTATTAGGTATGTATAGATTTAAATTATTTTAATATAGTAGTCTTCATTATCATACGGAATCATTGGTTGGGTAAATAACTGTTATTTATAATGATGTGTTATTATTTTACAAAAATTGGTAATAAAAACTTATTTACAATAAAAAAAGGATGAGCAGCATAACTAGTTCTGCAAAATTGTTGAGAAAATATATGGTGATTTGGCTGGAGCAGACAGATCAATATTAGACAGTGGAGCAATCAGCAAAAAGAGCACATTTTTGAGCAGCATCAAAATGAAGGATGTGATATAATTTTGAACACTTGCAATTTTAGTACAATCCCAGACATAAATGCCATATAAATTCATTTGAACATGTTCAATTTAATAGGTTTTACAATAAGGTATTCAATATGTGGTCTAACAAGAGAACAGTAAAGGAGTTGTAGGGTTTAAAGATTTATTAAATATATTGGTTTAATATGCCTGGTCAATACAGTAAACAAAATTAATACTGGGAAAAATTTTTAGTATTGTCCATTAGTCCTAGAGGAGTGCTTTCAACTTTCTTTTCCAAATCACCTATTTTTCTGGAGGCAAATTTGAACTGCTCCAATTTTGTAGCCAGCGTTATAAGGTCTGTTTTCCTGAAAACTTCAAATTGATAAGGTGTTTTAGTATGATTTTTTTTTAATTGTAACCCCTTTAACACCCATTTAAATCACTTTTTAAGCTATTGCATAGCTTTTATCGCGGGCTTTGAGCGCGGCGACCGAATCAAGATATTCCGTAACACCGTAACGAAAATAAACCTAACACCCCACTCCGACCGGCACAGCGGTGCGGCGTTGAAACTTTTAACTTGAAAGCCGTGGAAGGTTTTTCCGACCCTATTCGTATTAGTATGAAGCGGAGTTAAATATACGTCTGCGGACTGGAACTTTTATGCAATACAAGAACTAGAAGAGCTTTCTCTGGCTTCTAATAAATTGGTATCACAAATGTTCCCGGCTGGCGTAAATATTAGATATTAATTTTTTGAGTTGATAAAAAATGCTATGCAATAGCTTTACCGCGGCAGTCCCCGAGTACCAAATGTATTTTTTTTTTCAAAATAAATAGTCTTCATCCCCTTATAGAACTTGATTTTTCCTGAAGATTTAAAGTTTCTATCATTTTTCGTTTTTGACTTAAAAACTACTGTGGGATGAGTATAACAAATTATTTGGATATTGACATATTTTCTTAGGTACTCACCAGTTCTCTTTCTTCCCATTCTTCATTGATTAATTTGATTCTTTTATCTGCCCTTAATTTTCGATCCACATCAGTCTTGCGTTTTAGATTTGCTAACATTTAACTGCATAATATTAAATACTTACTCTCTTAAGTGTAAAAAAAAATAAAACTCATTCTAGACATCAATAAAATATACACAATAACTGATAATTTCATTATCTGTATCATAATTATCTCCTATTACAATCGTAGCGCTTCACCCCTTACTGACAATCCGACCTTTATAATTACATCCAATACAACCCTAAACTTTACTAGTAACCCTGAAATTATTACATTACCGCAAAAGGGTTGTATACTGTAAAGGTGCAGCAGCATGCATCATTGAGTCCATAGTTTTTATATTATTGAATAAATTTACAACTGGATTTATAGGGTTTATTCAAATTATAAAAAGAAAACATATGAAGTGATGAATTTAATTTCAGGCGCGTAGAAATAATTCAGAAATTTGACTAAAATATACAGTTGTTGTTAATTTTATTATCTGCTGTTTTACTTTTAAAACAACATCAAAATCTAGCAATGATCAACCACAGCGCCGATTTGTTATATTTGATTTAATAAAATAATTATTTTGTTTGCCTATATTAAGTATAGCGAATACCTTAAAAGGAAATAAACAATTTTTATAAACTATATTTTTTAGAAAAGATATTTGATAATAAAATGCATTATTTGTAAAATCGGTTAAGTAAATCTAATACAAAAAAAAAATAAAATTATGAATTATCACCACCCCTGTAATCTTTATTTAACGTGTCTTCCAAATTTATGATACAAGAATGACTTAAACATATTCGATAATTGTTTTCAATATTCTTGACATGGCGAATACAATTGGTCCATATTTCCATCTAACACACTTTGAGACAACGTGGGAGTGACATTTCTCTTTCTTACTTTTAGCTTGATATTCCTCCAAATCAATTCTATAGTACTGAATGTGCAATAAGGTGACAAACGTATAACGGCATGACCGAACATTTTAGACATCTCATCAACAACATAATGGATTTTAAGATTTAATCCCTTCAGTATAGCCAGTAGATCTGTTTTTAAAGCTGTGGGAGGATATGTTAAACCTATATTATTTAAAAATAAGGATATAACCTCTTTGCGAGCTTTTGCTTTTGATATTTTACCTGTTTGTTGGGAATGGTAGGGGGCATTATCTATGACTATCTCCCTATACCAAATATCAGCGACTATTTCTCTAGAGGTATAGTCGATATTAATATTAATTGGTTCAATTAATTGAGATTTTAAATTTCGTTTGATATCGCAAAGATTTTTATAAACTCTTCTACTACTTTCAGAAAAACTCGTGTCTTAATATTAGGTAACTTTATTAAGCTATTATTTACAAATCTTTTATGTATATCTTGAAATTTTTTACTTAATTATGTAAATTTTAAAAGCAAATCTTTAATTAATCAGGTTTTTATGCATTAATTATTCGGTGTTTACTTTTAGATGTCCTTGACATACAAACATTCGATTTTATACTGATTTATTTCAAAAATCAAAATCTGATATATTAAATTTATTTCTAGATGATCAAGAAGAAAAACCTGGAAGTCGTTTAACAATAGCCGATTTTAGAATACTTTGCAAAAACTCATCATCAGCCTGTCATTTGAGTTGGGCGCCTATAGGTCAAGCAATGATTAGAGCTAATACCACTAATCTATGGTTGCAAGATAGCTTAGATGTATTTTTAAAATTAGACGAATTATTTGGAAAAAATCACAAGACGGTGACTAATTCTTTTACGATGTTTGGAAGATATGAAAATATCGCTGACGTTTTATTCCACGACGAAACTCAGAAATTCAGAACCGTTCCGGTTGCCAAAGATACTGAATCGATGAAGAATTTATATGACACGTCAGATAATGTTGATGATAAATGTGTTCATACGAGTGGTAGTGATACTAATTTCTCTTTAAAAGTTAGCACGTATTTCATTAGTTTTTATTTAGGAACATATTTTATAAGTATTTATGTTTAATTTTTATTAGTTTTAAATAAATTCGACTGTGTTATTTTTATAAATAATTAAACAAAATATTTTTAACATTATCGTTATCATCATTATCATTATTTCAAAGAAAATGCACTAAAATAACTTCTTGTTAAAATGTGTTAAAAATTAGTGTTTTTAAAAATCTTGAGAAAGATTTACATAATATTGAATTAAAAAACAAATATAAAACATTTAGAAATAAATTAAATTTATTGATTTAGAAAAGCAAATCCGAATTCTATAAAAAATAAACTAGCAGAGAAAAAAAATAAGATTAATGTGTAATGGATTGGTTAACAACAATATTCTAAATACACTTTGTTGTTAACGTCGCAACCCATTAAAAAGTTTTAAACACATGAGAAAAGTTTTGTTCTTTAAAAAACAATTTTTCTTGATAAAAAGTTCTTCATCACTTGAAAAAACAAAAAACTTTTCTAGCGCATAAATTTTTTTGGGACACACTGAATAATAGATTGCGACGTGCTCTTCGAACAATACACTTCGTTTAACGACGGGCTCGAAGAGCACGTCGCAATCCATTATACAGTGTCTTCCAAAAAGTTTTATACACATGAGAAACAGTTTTGTTTTCCAAAAAACAATTATTTTTGATAAAAAGAACTGCATCACTTGAAAAAACAAAACTTTTCTTATGTGTATACAAATTTTTGTTACTGTACAATAGATTGCGACGTGCTCTTCGAGCACATCGTTAGCAACAATATATGCATACACTTTGTTGTTAACGACGTGCTCTTCGAGCATGTTGCAATCTATTGTCTAAAAATTTAAAAATTATTATACAGTATATTCCAAAAAGTTTTATACACATGAGAAAAAGTTTTGTTTCCAAAGTCTTTTTCAGGTATAATGAATTGCGACGTGCTCTTTGAGCACGTCGTTAAACGAAGTGTATTGTTAACGACGTGCTCGAAGAGCACGTCGCAATCTATTATTCAGCATGTCCCAAAAAAAATTTTGGAAAACAAAACTTTTTCTTATGTGTATAAAACATTTTAGAAGACACTGTTTAATGGATTGCGACGTGCTCTTCGAGCACGTCGTTAAACGAAGTGTATTGTCAACGATGTGCTCGAAGAGCAAGTAGCAATCTATTATTCAGTGTTTTGCAAAAAGTTTTATAGACATGAGAAAAAGTTTTGTTTTCAAAATTTTTTTTGGAACACACTAAATAATAGATTGCTACGTGCTCTTCGAGCACATCTTTAACAATACACTTTGTTTAACGACGTGCTCGAAGAGCACGTCTCAATCCATTATACAGTATATTCCAAAAAGTTTTATACACATGAGAAAAACTTGTTTTCCAATTTTTTTTTGAAACACCCTTAATAATAGATTGCGACGTGCTCAAAGAGCACGCCGTTAAAAATACACTTTGTTTAACGACGTGCACGATATAAAATATCTGAAATTAGAACCAAAATAAATCAACAGTTTATACAATGGTAAAAAAGGGCAATTTCTCAGACTATACCCTACGGTTGGGCCATAAGGCACATCTTGCAATGCATCCGAAGGTCAAAAGCTAATCCTATCTCGGAATCCGAATGAAAAAGTTGTTTGGCTGAGGTTCCTAAAGGAAATAAACTAAGAGATAGTTTATGCGAATATTTAGACTGAAAATTGTTAACACTGTACATATTAACTAATAATAATATTAAACAAAAGGCTTAAATAATAAGTAAATCAATGGATTAAAATAACGTTTTCAAAATAAATGGACAATCTTGTGTGTTGTTTATTTGTTTATAAAATGAATGTATTTTTCAAATAGTCTGTACTGATAGAAAATAAGATGAATTTTCCTGTATATTAAGCATATTCTATATGGACTGTTACTTATCGTTTTTTATTGATGGATAATTATAGACAGAATTCAATAAAAAACTAAATTTTGGATAATCTAACTGCCGTTTTGAAATATTTTTTACTCGTTTTAAAATCTTTATCAAATATTAAAAATATACGAGGATTTGAGTAAAAACGTATCAACTATATTATCTCAATATCAAAAGTCTAAAATAGGCAATATCAAAAAAAAAAACAACATATCTATAGAAACAAAATTCAGTAACACAATTAGAACTATTCTTATAAAAATAACATATCAAAATATTATTTATAAAATGTTTAAGTATTTTCTTTGAAACGAATAAACTAAAAGGTTTATTAAGAAAATTTTGCCGATTTAAATTGCCGAAAGAAATACTAAAGCGATCGGGATGCGATAACAAACTAAATAAAATTGAAAAAATGTTAAAATTTGCTCTGTGCGAGACTCGAACCCGCCCTCTGGATTGCCGTTCCAGCCCCCAGTTCCAGTTTTAAACTATATTTAGCATCCTAGTTGATTTGAGCATTTAGATGTCTTGAATACTTCGGTTTTCAAATTTCGATTTCTCCAATTTTCGACTTTTCAATTTTAATTTTTTTTTATTTTTCGATATATTGATTTTTTAAATATTCGATTAGATTATTTGATTTTTTTTTATTTCTCGATTGTTTATTCCTTTCGTTTTTCCGATTGTTCGAATCTCGATTTCTCGGTTTTTTAACCTTCGATTTTTTGATTGTTCGATTAAATTAGTCGAAAATTATTCGAATATTCAATTAGATTACTCGATAATTCGATTAAATTACTCAATTATTCGATTCTCGATTTTATAATTCGATTTTTCGGTCTTCAATTAAATTACTTAATTATTCATTAGATTACTCAATTCATTCATTCCTTTCTTATTTTTCGATTTTACGATTTTTTTATTTTTCGACTACTCTATTTTTCGATTATTCATTTATTTGATTAATTGATTATTCAATATTCCAAATTTTCGCTCTTTTAAATTTTAATTTCTCGATATTTCGTTTTTTTACGATTTTTCAATGTTGCGATTTTTCAATGTTGCGATTTTTCACTGTTTTTATTTCTTAGTTTTCGATTAAATTACTTGATTATTCGATTATTCATTCGATTACACAGCCCCACAAAAAAAGTGTTCAGACTTACTGATCTCAGAATTGGCCCTCCACGTCTGTAATTGTCCCCAGGGGCCAAAAATGGCCTCTATATGACCTGAAAGGTGGATTCCGAGATGAGCTGTGGTTGAAGGTGCATTTTAAAGTCAAAGTGGGGTTTATGGTCAAACATTTCACGTACAACTGGAATTTCCCGTGCGGGCCAGAAAAATGGCCCGGTAGGGGCCGGAAAATCATGTTTCGGACGTCGCAATGGCATCAATAATATTTTTATGTACTTTTGAATTCTGGAATGAATACCGTGCTAGAAAAGTTTGTGGCCAACTGTAATTTCCCGTTTGGGACCGGGAAAATGGCCCCTTAGGGGCCGAAAAATCGTGTTTCAGACGTTTCAATCGCTACAGTGTTATTTTTATGTCCTTAATTATGTCCTAGTTCTCGAACTCAGACTGTGCTCGAAAAGTTTATGGCCAACTGGAATTCCCCCTTTGGGACCTGGAAAACGACCCTTTAAGGGCCGGAAAGTCGTGTTTGGGACGTAGTAATCAAGTGATATTCTCATGAAAATTGAGTGACATCGAGGTTTCATCACGCTCGGTTACGGCCTTAATTCAAGAAGTACTCCTATGTGATAGTTTTCCTCGGTATCTAAAAGATCACGAATGTCCCATCCACCGATTCTAATGCGTCTTTCCTTTACCCATGTATTCCTCTACACTCGATTGTCAAATATAAAGAGTGGGTTGAACGATACAGTATAGAGTCCCCGACTGTACTTCCTCATACGGACATACCGTATACGGGAATCTCTAATAAGACACAGTATTCCCGTTTGTGTGAGGAAAACTCTCTAAAATGAAGTTTAGGCTGGAGTTCCGGTACACCAAGTCTCCGGAGGTACGTTTTCGTGATGGAATTTGGATTCCGCGTGCCTATAAAGCCCATGACGATTTTCGGTTTGTCTTTCGCATTGTGTTTGGAGAACCCTCGGAGACGACGTTTCGGTGCACTAGGTGTTCGGGGATCGTTTTCGACATGAAATATGGATCAAGAGCCCCAAAAAATACCCCTATAAGGTTTTTGGGCTTGTTTTTGTCAATCTTGGCAAGAAACTTCCCGGAGACGACGTCCACCCGGTTTCAGTGCACCGGGTGCCCAGGTGCACTAGGTGTTCGGGGATCGTTTTCGACATGAAATATGGATCAAGAGCCCCAAAAAATACCCCTATAAGGTTTTTGGGCTTGTTTTTGTCAATCTTGGCAAGAAACTTCCCGGAGACGACGTCCACCCGGTTTCAGTGCACCGGGTGCCCAGGGGGTGTTCGCCGATGTTATATTTCAATGCAGCAACCCAAAAAACCCCCGAGCACCTAGTTTCTCTCCTTACCCGCGTGAATTTTGCGATAGTCCTCGTAGATAACGTTCATCGACATTCCTGAGCTCCAGGTCGGCTATGGTTCAATTTGAACATCATAATCGTAATCAGCGACCTCGAGAACCCTCAGAAACTCGATTTGGACCAATCCTGACTCTTCCACCTTTCAAGCCGTATAGATGCCATTTTTGGCCCCTGTGGCCGATTCTAGAGTTCGGAGAGCCAC